>CM052148.1:16165056-16183898 GCA_028455555.1 Augochlorella aurata | reverse complement strand
ATTATACTATATTATATATACTATATTATACTATATTATATATACTACATTATACTATATTATATATAATATTATACTATACACGAATGAAAAAAATGCTCGATATTGGTTCCAAAAATTTCGTTCTGGCAATTTGAGCATCGTCAATGAGCCTCGAAAAAAAATCGCGTTTCGGAGAAATATAAAATAAAAATGCAACACAAACATGAAAAAATTTTACAAAATGAGTAAGAAGAATACCTTTAAAATTGATAAATAAAAATATCGAGCGCACGTTGTAATGAACTAACAAAATAGAACAGACTAACCAAAAACGCCCGTTTCATAGTTTCCAACCTAATACGTTACCCATTTTACACGCATAATTCCATTGTTTTCCCGATGGCCCGTCCGCGTCTGCCGCCCCGCGCACAATTCCGATCTCCCCGCGAGCAACATAGGACGCGCATAAAGGTCTCCGGCCCCTAAGCAGTATAATTCGTGGTTTCCCGAGCGGCGCGACACGCGTCCAACAAATCACGCGACTTTCAAACAATCGACCGGAAGAAATGCCGCTTAAGCGGGGACGATTTATTAACCTGTCTTCGAAAGTTCGTTATTCGGTGGGGCGAAGGTGGCCGAATCCAAGAATTCCATTGCACCGGTGCCAAATCTTTGTCTCTTTAATAACACCGGCAACCTGTAGGGCATCCGACGATCGTGCCTCATAAAACGATCATTCCGGCAGAAGAATTTCATCGGGGAATACATATATTTCCGGCTACTCGGCTCCCATCGAGAACCCATTAAGCTGTTAAGTCGTTTGCAACGGCCATGACTTTATCGCCAGTCCACCAGTTTCCTGAATAGAAATTTCTCATTAAACGCGGATGAGATAATCTCGCAAGGCCGATCGCAATCTATGCAGTCGAAGGTAATTAATGGACTGGCGGACTGCGAAATAAACATTTGCATCGACCACAAAACTCTTGGGTTACATGGAAATAGTCTCCTCTCTTAATCATCTTAAATTGCTATGGTAGGTTTGTACTGTTCTTTATTGCCACTGCTCGTTTCTTTCATGAGTAAACAAAATTTCCTGTAAATAAAAGAAGCTCCATAGATATTTCTTTCATTCTTTAGTTATTTTATTCGGTCGAAAATAATGCAATTCGTCGACTCGTTTTTGTCGTAAATGCAGAAAATCCGCAGTTCAGCAATTAGTGCTTCGGATAAATATGAGAAGAATTAACCGCGCCGTTTATTTTCGTTGATATTGTTTCGCGACCTCCTCAACCTGATCTCCTCAGAGATCATCGATCGTCTAGACTGTCTAGATAGAGTCCAGAGAGTCTCGCAGTCTAGAGGAACACCGCGGAAATTGAAAACGCAATCGTTCACAGGTAGAATAGAAATTACTCGTTTGCTAAGACGAATCACCGCCTAATTATGAATCATTTTCAATGACGTTCCACCGTGGAAATTGCGTGAACAGTGTTTTTTTTTTTACGTTGATTAAGCGTTAACGCAGCCAGCCGGGGCGTCGAGTGTTCGCTTTGGGTAAGCGCGAGCTTTTTTCCTTCATTTTGTTTGCACAGCCGGCTTCTTTGTGCGGACCATTTAATAACGGGACACCCTGTATAAGGATCATATCATTCTCAATTAAGTGCTTAACAGACCGTGATTAATAGATGCAAGCAAAAACTCTATTGAAAGGATTAACTCACGAGGGAAAGACTCTGTTCTTCGCGGCATAACCGCAGGGGCGAAACTGCGCCGGCGTTTCTTGCGAATAACGCGATCTATTCGATCATTCTTGATCCATCTCGGTGCCCTGCTTTCCAATAGCTATGGCAATTGCTTTAAGTACGAATTTCAATTAGACGGGGCGTCGGCGTTTTCGTTTTTCATTTATTCAAATTTGCTGTAGTTGCGACCCCGATTAATTCTGAATTGTTAAATAGAAAAAGAAACAATATTCCAGATTTGCTAGAAATTTGTTTATAACGATACGGTATAAACAGAATTGTTTCATCTTAGTCTCTCTATGTTCCGTTTTATTTTATCTGCCGGAACTAGATACTTCGGGATTTTTTAAAAGAGAAACAAAAAAAAATATTTATATGAAACTTTCTAAATTTATTTATACATATTTGCACAGCGTTCATGAATTTTTATACACTAGTATCATTGAGATTATGATAGTTACGTACCAATATGGTAGACCAGGCTGGACAAATTTTAATTTCCGAGGTTCGATAAAAATATTGTAAAAAGTTTATTGAAATTATAGATTAATAATTGTGAAATTATTACAATATAATTCAATATTCACGTCTTTTGTTATGTCTTTTTAACCGCGTGTTCCTCGACTACGACCGCGATGCAGCTCGCCTAAACTCCCAATTCTTATCTACCCCTTATATAATAAACATTCGCTCTTTATCAGAACCTCGGCCACATAGCTATTCATTCATACACACGATACTGATTTCTCTCCCAAGTCAAGCTCACTTTTCAATAACGTTGTTGTAAAACTAATCGTTTATTCACAACATGGAAGAAATAAGAGCCAATTTTTTGCAACTTAGCCTAAACTTCCGCAGTGCGATTCAAACGTCCCAGCAGCCATTTTTCACTAGAACAGTAGAACGCTAGTGGAACTTCATTTCGCTAGACCACGATGATGCTTCAAAGAAGAAAAGTAATCATGCCACAGCGGAGCATAGGATAGTAGCTAAGAACAATATCCTCCAAAGATTTACGCCATTGTTCCATCTCGAGGAAGCAGCGAACAGCCGCATAGAATCGATCGCGGAATAGCCCGAGAAGGGTTGCGGATTGAAATTCTTATTCAGACACGGTTCCCTCGGCTTTTTAGTCAGACCTTGCGTCCCCATTCGTGCGTACTCCGGAGTGCTATAGTTGCTTGTCCCTGGTCAATCGTAAAAGTCCGACCTCGCCGAAGAAAAACCTCTTCCGTCATCGCCCAGGCCTCTGTGCTAATTCGGTGCATTTATGGCTGGGACTCGACGCACTCGGAGAGAAACAGGACTTTGTTGCATTAATGATTTCAAGGTGTAAAAAGGTGTTTACAGGCTTTATGGTAATTGGTATCCTGTTTTAACTTCGAGATTTTTATTCGGAAAAATATCTGGTTTTCTTTCAACAAATTATAGAACCGTTTAAACGTTACTGAATATTTTTTAGAATTCCGCTATTTTATTTTTAATAATTTTATAATTATCGAAGTCGTAAAGCTGATTCCGTTAAAAATTGTTGAATATATTTCTTTATTCAGGCAAAACACTATTAAAGAAAGTTGTGAAAAATTTGAATAAATTCTATCTTGTATTTGTTAACTTCAAGATTTTTATTTAGAAAAATATCTGTTTCTCTTTCAACAAATTACAGAACCGTGTAAGCGTTACTGAACGTTTCTTAGAATTCCACTATTTTTTTTTTAATAATTTTATAATTATCGAAGTCGTAAAGCTGATTTCGTTAAAAATTGTTGAATATATTTCTTTATTCAGGCAAAACACTATTAAACAAAATTGTGAAAAATTTGAATAAATTTTATCTTATCGTCTTTTCAGATCTCGGTAGGTTGCAATAAAACGAACAATGTTGCTTTAAACAGAAACAGCTTGACCAAAAAGTTCAAACCTTTTTCAGAGAACTACAAATTATAAAAATGTAAAAATAATTATTCCGTCGTAATTGAACATTAAAATAACGATGGCAGCGTGCGATAAAAATCGAGAACGCATTTTTTTCAACCGCTGAAAATTAGCCCGAAGGTCCGCGGGAGCTGGAAATGCGTTAAAACGTTGCTCTCGCCGGGACGACTACAAGATTGCAAAATGCATAAATCACTTATATAAACGGATCCGACACATAACGCGGTATTAGGTAATACTTCGCGCGAGATGGGGAATAACGCCGCACACGTGTGCGTCGGCAATATAATAATGCTGTTTGCCGGTCAACTCAGAACTGCGACAGGAAACAAGCAAGCAATTTCTTTCAATATTTCATTCCGTCACGATCTTTCATCTCATGCAACATTGCATAAGGTCGTTCCAACGTTCGACTTCCGACAGCATATCGAATATCTTCGAACAAAAGTAATCAAAGCGATATGTTTAAATGTTTTACAGCCCGGTTCGACGTCGACGGCGATATACCTGGGGGAGAAGGATAAAAATGGATCGCGGAAATCATGCTAATTTATTTGCACGAACATGACCCGCGCGACCGATAAAAAAACGGCAGCCGATTCGCGGGAATACATAACTCACCGCGGTGATAAAGGTCCATCCGGGAGCAGAATTTCCGCGGTATTAACCGAATCGAAATAGAGCACGCACCGCATTTTTTTTCCGACGAATAAATTCGCAAAATCGCGGAAATTCTACAGCTTCGATAAATGACGAGTTCAGTGATTTCCTCCTGATCGACTATAGCATAGTAAATCTCTTCCTCGTGCTCCATAAAAAGCGACACGGAGCAGCAGATAAACGACGCTCGGCAAGAAAGGATTTGACGGATTATCTGCAAGGAACGAATTTGCGTAATCGACAGGTTTTCGCGTTCTCTCGATCTCCAGTAAGGACAATTTGCAAAGCTGAATACGCTCAGCGCGTTCAAGGAACGAAACGTTTATTGATTTATTGCAGCTTTATCTCCTCCTCATTAGCGCGATAAAGCATAATACAAACAAGCGAGAAATAGGTTTTCACAGCTTAATTTAACGAATTAGCTTGTATCGAGTGAACTACACGAGTCAACAAATTGCATTTTCCCATCGCTGATAAACGTAATCTATAAGACGTTGAAAGAGAAGGGGGTTATCGGAGCACAGCGGTAACCGTTGTGTCACAATGGAACGTTGGAAGACCGATCGAAAGATCCGATAAAAAATCGGAATGAGAAAACAGAGCAAAGAGTACAGAAAATTGTGTAAATTCCAAGCGCCGTCGAAAAAGCCAAAAGTTTGTTGATTTATGGCTGCGGTTAATCTCGTTTTATCTCTTTCTTGCCGACTCGATAAGATACGGTGCATAAAGGCGACCAAGGGTATCCGTGAAAATGTGGATATAATCGAATCATGTCGGACTCGATTGCAATTAATTGGCATGAAAGATTATCGACTGTGCCCCCTGCCGAATTGCTGCGACTTAGGTTTCCGAGGGAACAATTTATTCGGCAGGGGCCGCGTTCGATAATTTATGTGAACCAGGAACATAATGCGATCTATGCGTATAAACTATGTATAAAAGGAACGTGTTTTTCATACAGGCATTAGAACGCCTCGAGCCGTGCATTCTAATGAAACAATTCGTTGACATGCAGACTGACCGGATGAATGAAAAAGGTTAGCCGACGTGGCGATATTTCTTTCTTTTTATATACTGGGTGGCTCGGAAGTGAGTAGTGGGTACGAAAACTGATATTAATGTAATTCGATTTCGGAGGAATTAGTAATTCGATTTTATTGGAGAGCGATTTGGAAATCGAAAGCGAATGAAATTGTGTATTTTAAACGTAGATAGCGTTTTTATCTGATCAGTGGAATATATAGAGTTCGTTTGATCGTATTAACCCTTTGCGCTCGAGTGGCGACTCTGAGGCACCATTAAAATTGTTCTATCACGTTCCAAAATATTAACAAAAATTTAGATTTAAAGAGTTGTAAGGAGCAAAACTATTTTATTTATAATTTAGTAAAACTTTCAAGAAGTATAGTTTACAACTTTAATTATATTTACCGGGGCACCATTAAAATTGTTCTTTCAAAATAATGTTGTTCCAAAATAATGTTTGTACTAACAAATATTTAGATTTAAAGAGTTGTTAGGAGCAAAACTATTTTATTTATAATTTAGTAAAACTTTAAAGAAGTATAGTTTATAACTTTAATTATATTTACTGGGACACCATTAAAATTGTTCTTTCAAAATAATGTTGTTCCAAAATAATGTTTGTACTAACAAAAATTTAGATTTAAAGAGTTGTTAGGAGCAAAACTATTTTATTTATAATTTAGTAAAACTTTAAAGAAGTATAGTTTATAACTTTAATTATATTTACCGGGACACCATTAAAATTGTTCTTTCAAAATAATGTTGTTCCAAAATAATGTTTGTACTAACAAATATTTAGATTTAAAGAGTTGTTAGGAGCAAAACTATTTTATTTATAATTTAGTAAAACTTTAAAGAAGTATAGTTTACAACTTTAATTATATTTACCGGGACACCATTAAAATTGTTCTTCCAAAATAATGTTTGTAATAACAAAAATTTAGATTTAAAAAGTTGTCAGGAGCAAAACTATTTTATTTATAATTTAGTAAAACTAAAGAAGTATAGTTTATAACTTTAATTATATCTATATAGCATACTTCGTAGTACACTGTTCTTTCTCGCGTCTCTTTAACCCTTTGCAATCGAGTGGTGACTCTGGGACACCATTAAAATTGTTCTGTCACGTTCCAAAATAATATTTGTACTAATAAAAATTCAGATTTATAAAATGGGAATACTATAAGCTAGAAAAGTGATTTTAGATTTACAGTTAACACTTTACCGACCACTAAACTATAAATCGGCTTTTCACCCCTATCGGTAGCCTATGAATCGATTGTCATAACAACCAATAATTTGCTACCTATTATTGAGCTATTATTATACAATCTTTTATATATTAGATATCTTTCGCGATGAATAAAATAAATAAGATAAATATTGTTCAATGCTAAAGTTATGAAAATATAAAAATGTTTACGGCCGAATGACCGGTCGGTAAAGTGTTAAAATGGCTTCGAATGCAAAGGATTAATACTCGCGGATGAGTACAAGTTGCCAGCAAACTGCGAATTATTCTGGAAATTTCACAACTCAGTACAAGAGATTTGAATTAGTCGTTAGCTAGAATATTTCTCGCAATACAAATAAAAGAAGCGCAATATCGACTTTACTTTGAAAGACACTCGCAAATTCTACACGTGCATAAAAATCCACAACTTAGTTATATAAGTAAGACGTCGAAAAGTGTGATGCAATAGCACGCTTGATTATCGAATCCCCTCATTTGACAAACTCAAACAATTCAAGTTTCTTGCGGATTACGGCTCGCATATATTAAAGTTCATTAACACTTTGATCGCTATGACGCGAAGGCGGCGGCCTTCGGGCGAACACAGTCTTTTTATCGAACTTAATAATCGTTTTCCATCTACAATGTGAACCATAAATTGCTAATCATTTTTATTCATTTCAATTTTTCTATAATAAAATAAGTTTGCCTTTAAAGGCCTCTCCTGTACATCATTATATGCAGTTTAAATGCATTTCTTGTGCATTGCACGGTATAGCATAGTATGTTCATTGCTTCTCCAAATATCAGGACGCGTTTATGTATCTTTTTTATAGAATTCCAACAATTAAGTTGAATACAAAAATCAATCTAATAAATGTTTTTTTATTTACCACCTGGTATGTTTAAATCGTGAAGGCATGCGATAATTTATTTTGTCTTTTCTTCTCGTTATTATTTTTATGATTAAGGCTAGTTACCGAAAACATCTCATAGAGGAAGGACATACTTTACACCTTCCTTAAATAAATAAAAGTTATAATTGAAACTTCAAACAGTGAGAAATATTATATATTCTATATAATATTTATTTTAACTATATATTATATTTTCAATTCCTACAAATTGTTTTCCAAAGATTTAATTCTCCGCTTATATATAACATAATATAAGACAACAAGTTCTTTTCTTTCGTAAAAAGAACGCTTCTTGCCTGCATTTAAGATAAAGAAAGAAGTTATTCCGATTTCGCGTGTCCGGGCATCGGCGTAAAATTGCACGCTACGGTAAACGAACGACAAACAAGAAGACGGAACCCGCCACGTCGCGTGTCCGTTTCCGTCGTCCAGTTTCAATTCCACAGCCACGCGGTGTAACGCGATACACGTTTATGTAACAATTTCACGTCCAACACTTGTTCCACGCGAAATCGTTCGCGGCTCTGGTTCGACGTTCGTGGACCACCCAGTAGAACGAACAGCCGACTTGATTCTGGCTTGTCGAGCTCTCCCGGCGATCAACGCGTTCAGCAATCTTTTCGTTGGCAGATAAATAAAATCAATGCGAACGCATCATCCACTCGGTGTTACGCAGATATTACGAGCGATTGTGTCGCCTCGATTATTAGCGATCCGGCGTCGGCGCCCGAGTAATCGATTGCCTTGATTAATCGAACAATGGTTAATTGTCGAAACAGGCGTCGCGCGATTGATTTATCGATTTTCTGCATTCTTCGGCTCGAGCCACGCGCGACTGCTTTCTCTTTCGCGGACAATAGATTAGTTTTTTCAGGGGATAAAGCGACATTTTCGCTGAGAGAAATTTCTTGTAATCGAGATTTATAGCTCGATGAAAAATAGACGAGTTTCTGAGCGTCTATACAAGGTGGCACGTGGTGTTTTTAATTGCTTGTTATTTCATTCAGATCCCAGGCTTCTTCCAAATCGGGCGATTAGAGAATTAAACGTTAATTAAACATTGAAAATATTAAAATTCTTGCAGCTGTTTCCTCTGATTTTGTATAATTTTTCATTGGAATTCATTTTAATCTCGAAGGGGTGCTCTATAGGGAAAGAACTAGGTTTTTAGTGGCCTCCCTGTAGAATAGAATTTTATTTTCAATCTATCAGCAGTGGGAAGGAACCCGTTTGCACATAATCTCGATTATATTGTTCAATTATTCTCGCTTTATCCTTCCCCGCTCTCCCAAAGCGGATCCGAAGCGCATGAAACGGAAGATTAGGCGACATCCTCTATAGACTCGAATATTACACGGGGAAATCTGACGAGATTGTAATCAGGAATTTTATGTGGGTCGTTCTCCAGCTTAATTTGGCCGATGTCCACGTCGCGGTTTCCTTCGGAAAAATGTCGAGACACTTTTGGCGCCTGTAAGACGCGGCACCCGCGACCCAATTGTTCCACGGACCAGCGACTTACATATTACATAGAGCCGTGGTCGCAATCTCGATTCGCGTCGATATCGTTAGCAAGGTCGTAAATAAAACTTTCATCCGGCAGATCGCGACTTTGAGTGGACGGTGGACAGTGGTTTTCGCTTTCGTCGTTCTACACGTGCGATTGCGAGCCGAGATGCCATCGCCTAGGGATTAGGGTAGTTCATACTTTTAACCCTTTGCACTCGAAGCTATTTTAATTCGAAGTAGAAAATATGTTTTATTAATTTTGTATGATTTATGCGTGTGAAATCGAGCCTATTCGCGAGTACAGTATTTACAATATCAACAATCTTTTAATGAAGATTAATATAAATGATTCTAATATTATTACAAATACTTTGAAAAATATTATACCAATTTCTAGTGGCGACTCTGAGGCGCCACTCGAGCGCAAAGGGTTAATCCATCACAAAAATCCGTAACAAAATTGCTGACAATTATGGCACTTTCAAAATTAATTATTTCATAAAATCTGTACCTATAAAATCAAATTTTATTTAAACAATCCAAGTACCACGTCGCTGTACGCATTTCTTTGGCCACTGTAATTCCAAACCGTGAATAAGTATAATTCCTATAGCAATCTCTTTGGCGTTCTTCAAAAAATACCATGAGACCACCGTGGAATGCCTTGCGAACGCCATGAATCTCCAAATAACGATGCTGTCCATAAACTTCCTCGCCTATACGCGAAATTCATCAAATTTTTCGCACGCGCTTGCTTTTTATTTTTTTTTTTTGTTCAGACCCGACCCCAGAGCAAAAATAGATCATAAATCTCGCGGCGCGAGGTGCACGGTTGTTTGCGACGCATCGGCCAGCCATGAAATCGAGTCCCGTATCGATGTTATTATCAACAAGGATCGTTCTTTCGAATTCGCGTCAGCACGGGTGCTCTTGTACCGCGTCGTGTTCGCGGTGTCCCGCGATAACGGCGACACACGGAAGATAAACGTAATAATGACCGAGCGGTGATTTCACCTAACGCCGACACCTCGCTGTTGCTTTTACTCTGTACTTTCACTCTTACGTGTAACTCTGCGTAACAGGTTTACGTAAATCCGATCGCGGCCTTATTAAAGTTTTCACCCGCGGCGGGCAAACCTGCGCGCGATTTTCCTCGGTCTTTTCCTGGTTGCATTCCGGTAACCTATTTTCTTCCGGCTGCCGCGTAAGCCGGCACACTCTGTTTATGATATATGTTGCAACGGCAGAGTGTCGCACACTTGAGCACCGAGCCTTGAGTACACCTTCGCTTTGGAAAAGACGACGGTTACTTTCGTCGTGCAGCTTCCGTTGGTTTCTTGACGGTAGGACGGTCCGATATCGGCTTCCGCGTGATGCAGAGAAATTGGGAGACTGTGACTGGATTCTAGTCGATTTGAGTTTCGAGCTTCGATTATCATGATTCAAACTATGGGATTCGAGGTCCAAGTTTCCATTTCTAAGATTCAAACGTTAAGCTACAAGCGTCAATATTCATGATTCAAGCTTCAAGTTTCAAGATTCAGGCTTAAAGATGCAAGCTTCAAGCTTCAATCTTCATGATTCAAGCTACAGGATTCAAGATCCAAGTTTCAATATTCAAGTTTCAAACATTAAGCTACAAGCTTCAAACTTCAAGCTTCAATATTCAAGTTTTAAGCCTCAATCTTAGAGATGCAAGCTCCAAGCCTCAATCTTAGAGATGCAAGCTCCAAGCCTCAATCTTAGAGATGCAAGCTCCAAGCTTCAATCTTCATGATTCAAGCTACAGGATTCAAGATCTAAGCTTCAATTTCCAAGCTTCAAACGTTAAGCTACAAACTTCAAGCTACATGCTTCAATCTTCATGATTCAAGCTACAGGATTCAAGATCTAAGCTTTAATTTTCAAGCTTCAAACGTTAAGCTACAAACTTCAAGTTACATGCTTCAATCTTCTTGATACAAGTTCAAGCTTCAAGCTACAAGCTTCAAACCTCAAGCTTCAATTTTTAAGATTTAGGCTTAAAGATGCAAGCTTCAAGCTTCAATCTTTATGATGCAAGCTACAGGATTCAAGATCCAAGTTTCAACTTTCAAGTCTCAAACATTAAGCTACATGCTTCAAGCTACGTGCTACAATCTTCATGCTTCAAGTTTCAATTTTTAAGATTCAGGCTTAAAAATTCAAGCTTCAATCTTCAAGATTCAAGCTGCAGGATTCAAGATCTAAGTTTCAATTTTCAAGTTTCAAACATTAAGCTTCAAGCTTCAAGTTTCAAGATTCAAGTTTAAAGATGCAAGCTTCAATCTTCATGATTCAAGCTACAGGATTCAAGAGCCAAGTTTCAGGATTCAAGATCCAAGTTTCAATTTTCAAGTTTCAAACATTAAGCTACAAACTTCAAACTACATGCTTCAATCTTCATGATTCAAGCTTCATGCTTCAATATTCATATGAATAATAAATATTGTGACAGTAGAGTAGCTAGTATTAATATAATGTTAGCAGATCTAGCTTTTAGACTCGGGATGTCTTTGAATTGTTACCTGTAAATAAAGTATTGACATTGGAAATTCAAGGGACACGCAATGATATCAATAGTTTTCAATATTTTTTAAGACTTGTTAACCCTTTGCACTCGAGTGGCGACTCCGAGGCGCCACTAAAAATTGCTATAGTATTTTTGAAAATATTTGTAACAATATCAGATTCGTTTACGTTAATCTCCATTAAGAATTTGTTAACATTGTAAATACTGTACTTGCGAATAGCCTCAATTTCATTTGTATAAATCACAATGAATCATATAAAATAGAAATCATAAACCATGTTTTCGACTTTCGCATTAAAATAGCTTCGAGTGCGAAGGGTTAATTGTGAAAGAAAATATCAGAAAAGAATGATTTCGAATCGTAAGGTAGCTGCAGCGTGAACGTGACATTGGCAGAACTAGATTTAAAATCACGGTCTTCCACTGCTCTACGAATGGAAATTTCAAGGCGTGCAGGAATTTACCTCGATCAACGTCTATAAATGAATTTTTATAACCTTCCAGAAAAACATTTGTACAATCCCAGTAATTATGAAATGAATAATTCTTCAATTACCATTTAATATATTCGCTATTAACATTACATTATTACCGAATGCTGGAAGAATCACAATTTCAAAAAATACTGCATTAATGGATATAAATCGACCACTCAACGCCGATAAACAAATTGGTCAACTTTTTACAGGATCAGTTTTACGATCTCTATAATTGTTTAAAAAAGCAGTTTAAGTTCAGCCTGTTGGACTTTCCGATAGTTGCAGCGTTAATATTACGCTGTTTAAGAGCAGTTTCCGAGTCATCAAATGTTTTAGATGCTGCTAAAATCAAAAGCGCGGAATAGAGCGGTAATAAATATAACTCGACTATAAAATGGATGAACGAATGTAATAATTTCCACATGGATATCTTTACGACATCGACAACCGGGAAATGAAACGTTGCAAACAGACTATTGGACCCGTTTAGCAGCAATAACATTACGCTACCAAGAGCAGCCTCTATGTTCTTTAATTGTAAAACCTGGATTGGTAGCAACAATATGTTATAGCAAATCCTCTGCAGCGTCCTCTTTCAAGACTCTCGAGAAATTTGGGATTTATAACGATGTGAAGTGAATGAGAACGAACTATAAATATTTATTTAATAGACGTCGACATCCCTCGGCACTTGACATAGAAAATAATTTCTTTTAATAGTTGAAAAAGTATTTATTATGACACTTACACATTCTCTTGCCTTTTTTCCTGTCTAAAACTGTGACATTATAGCCAATAATGAATTATAATATATTATAATATTATAATATATTATTATTATATAATAATATATTATATAACATAATAATATTATATATTATTATTATATTATATAATACAATATTATTATATTATTATTATATAATATTATATTATAATGAATTATAATATTATATTATAATTCTTATAAATAATTCTTATAATATTATATTATAATATTATATTATAATTCATTATTATAATATTATAACTTCAGTTACGTTAGCAATCGTTTTCTTAATTCCATTGCAACTCAAAAAGGGTATTTTTTAATTTTTATTTAATATTAGAATGATACAAATATTGTCTATACAAATATATTGAATAAGAACTGAAATATTTTAGTTCCATTTCGTGACAACTCCTCGCGCAAAGCCGCGCCAAATTCGACTCTCCGGACACGCGCGTTCCTTTGAAAGTAAATCGCAAGGCTTTCAAAACTGCATGCTTTTTCAAACGCCCAAAATGCATACAGAGGCGAACCGTGCTCCGCAATCTCCAGCTGAAACTAGACCCGCAAGACGATCGTGCGGAAGAAAGGCGGACGAAAGAGAAGAAAAAAATGGATCGACTGCAGCGAAATCTCGGCGAAGGGGTTGGCGACTGCAGCAGAGCAGAGTGCTCTAAAGATTAAAGACGCTCGTTGCATTACACGTCACGTAATCGTCCGGAGATCCTCTGTGGCATTCTTGACGAACGTCATCGATCCCTGAAAAACACAGCGGCCATGTACACGCGTGGTCTGTAAGGAAACGTAGACTCCATAGTCTAGGTCTAGAGTCTAGAGTCTAGAGTCTAGAGTCTAGAGTCTAGAGTCTAGGGTCTAGAGTCTAGAATCAAGATCATATGAGCCGTTTATTTTGAAAGTGACCTAAGTCCATTTATACGTAAATTGAGATATTCAAGGTTTTTTTTCAATGCAATTAAAAATATACGTGCAGGATACAAATGAGTCATACTGCAAATGATCGTAATGAGTCATAAGTGTATCTAAAGGAGTTAAATTTATAGTTTCTATTAAAATAATAACAATTATTAAGTGAATAATATGCTTCTTTTTACCAAGAATGGAGTTAGGCCACTTTCAAAATTAACAACGAGATTCGTTATAAAATTTGAAGGAGCCTGTAGCGGCACCCGGTCGGCGACCGTAATAACCATTAGAACCGTCCGCTTGCAGATGCCAAGGACTTGGCGGAAAAAAAACCTTCCTTGACGTTTGCAAGTACGGGATCGACTTTATTTCTTTATTTCTTTATTACTTTCACGGCGCGGCAGACCTAGCTGACGAAATGTCGCCGGCCGCGTACCGCTACCTGGCCGAACGGTCAGCGCGACCCAGGAAAGACAAGCCAGGGTGGTACCTTTCTCCCCCGCCAAAACTGAACGGACGGTTGGAGAAAGCTACCATCCGCAGGTCTCCCAAAAAATACCACGCCTTGTCTAAACTATAAATACAGAACGAAAGCGTCTGTACCATTCATTCTTTCTTGTACTCAGTCTTGCATCAGTCGTCTATCGGTCCTCCGTCAGTCTCGCTGTATATACGAATAAAACCTTGTTAAGTTTCGTCGAAACACACTGTACACTTTATTTTGTGACGCCTAACACCTCGTTACAAGCCCAAGTCAATTCAACATAATTTAAAAAAAATAATACTCAATTTATTTTATATATCTTTGCAACACTTCGAAAACATAATTTATGCGATTCAAAACGTTTTTTAATTATATAAATTACAAAACAGTTTAATACTCACCTATATTTTGTGTGAGTGAAAGGGACCTAAAGAAATCATGATGTAGGTCCATTATGTCCTTGAATTTTGCTGTTGTAATTCGTCTGATATTTTTATACAGTGGAAATAATTGACAAATGGACTTAGGTCACTTTTTCAAAATAAACGACTCATATATTTATGATAGTTCGCGACCAACTAGGATTCGGGAAGAGACTTTAGAATTTTTTAAAAGTTCCACCATTGTTTAAAAATCACTCATGCAGAAGCAGCATAAAACGTTGCGTCACAATTTTGAAAGAGGACACGTGGGCGTTATAAATTAGCACTGTCAAAATATAGCATTTCGTAGCATCGAGATTAACAGCCAATCTCTGCAGCATTTTTATACATCACTCACTTAGGCGTTTATTTAACTAACCCTTTCATTATCACCACTTTCTCGCAATCAAGCTCGTCCGTAAAATATTCGACTAATTTAGCGACTAATTTATTTAAAGCTTCTGAAGCTTTCGTCGTATTAAATAAATATTTTAACGTTCATTACGTTATCTAGAAACATCAATCTATCGAACAGTACCCTAAATATTCAACAATAACGCTCTTCAATTATAATAAAATCGACGACGATCTTCCACCCCCTGAAAAAAAAACCGCTCCATAATAAAAACTTTCGAAAATGAGAATTCGATCGACAATCCAGTTGCTATCGAACGATTCGTAATATCTGATGGGATCGTTTTTGGTGAAATTGTTGCAGCGTGTCCAGGCGAGCAGAGGAAGCTGCTCGTTCTCCTGAACCCGAAGTCCGGGCCGGGGAAGGGCCGGGAGACATTCCAGAAGAGGATCCATCCGATCCTTTCGGAAGCGGAGAGGCCCTACGAGGTGCACATCACGAAATGCTCGAATTACGCCCGCGAGTTCGTGCGAACGAGAGACATTTATCAATGGAGCGGGCTGCTGATGGTCGGCGGCGACGGCATAGTGTTCGAGGTGGTGAATGGACTTTTCCAGAGGCCCGACTGGGAGAGGGCCCTCAGGGAGCTGCCCCTTGGCGTGATACCGTGCGGATCCGGGAACGGCTTAGCGAAATCCATCGCGTACGCTAAACAGTAAGTTCCGTTCGAGCTTAATACCCCCCTCCGGCCTCGACTTGGTCCCCCTTTTCCTCCATCCGCAACCCCGAGTAGGTCATCCAGCTTTTAATCCCTGCTCGACGAATGCCCGTTTGCTAGACTCTTCGGCTTTGCCCATTCGACGACCCCTCCTTCGGCCTAGCCTCTGTGCAATGCTGCAGCTATGCGCTCCGCGAAATTCGAGGGACGATCAATTCCGACGGAATTGTTCGTTTCTGAGCAACTGCAGTTGTCCGTGACGACGTCCTAACTCTCGATTTAGGGACAAGGCGGATGTTTTATTTAGGGAACATTGAAGGTAGATGTTTTATATTAATTTATAGAGATCGCAATGAGGCAATTATTCTAATTTTTATATAGCGTTGTCGCAATATTTAGTAACAAATATATTGAATAAATAACTTAGAAATGAATCTTTCTAATTTCTCTCGATTTAGGGAATATTAAAGGTAGATGTTTTATATTAATTTATAGAGATCGCAATGAGGCAATTATTCTAATTTTTATATAGCGTTGTCGCAATATTTAGTAACAAATATATTGAATAAATAACTCACAAATGAATATTTCTAATTTCTCTCGATTTAGGGAACATTGAAGGCAGATGTTTTATATTAATTTATAGAGATCGCAATGAGGCAATTATTCTGTTTTTTATCTAGCGTTGTCGCAATATTTAATAACAAATATATTGAATAAATAACTCACAAATGAATCTTTCTAATTTCTCTCGATTTAGGGAACATTGAAGGCAGATGTTTTATATTAATTTATAGAGGCAATTATTCTGTTTTTATCTAGCGTTATCCCAATATTTAGTAACAAATATATTGAATAAATAACTCATAAATGAATCTTTCTAATCTAAATAATCGCAAATTAAACAATTATTGTAACGCCATTTTGACCGGTTTCGCGAACCTAGTGTCAAGAGGGGAGCTTCGAGTAAATAAATAACCATGAAATAAACGTGATTTTCGGCAATTTTTTTGCAATGTAAAACATCGGCGAAACTTTTCGATGCTCGCCATATATATTCTTCGACATTTCAAGAAGCGTATATTTTTTCCCCGTTTCGTTTTATCGACGTTTACTGAAATAATAAATCTTGTTTCCCGCTAACCTCTCGGTCGACGGTGTTGATCGACGTGCAGTCATTTTTTCCCTTGGTTCTAGAACGGCAAATAAAACGGAGTTTTTGTCATAATGTTATAGAACCACGCGTTATACGATGCCGAATAAAAATGCAAATAGAATGATAATACGCGGCCCTGGGAACAAAGGAGTGATTTTTATTCAAATTATCCTGCGCAAAAAATTTGTACTGCATCATTACATGTATTTATTTTTGTTTTTATTTCCATTGTCCTCGCGCGACGGCTATATAAAATCTCTTTTTTTGTGGCAAGTGATTTCTCACCCGTATACATGAATAAATTATTATTATTATTATTTAAGTAATAATATTTTCCGCCAGATCAACATCTAAGATTCACATTGAATTTTATTATACCAGAGATATTAGCTTACAAAAAGGACGTTATAATTATTTAAAAATATTCCGAGAACAATAATTATCAATTTCCGTACCGGTAGTTTTTTAATAGTTCTTTTAAAATCGAAGATCAACAATATTTCTTTAACAAATTGTTTAAACCCTATAATAGTAATCTATCGTGCATAATCCAACAAATTATTTAGATTAATAATAATAATTACAAGTTCTTGTAAAATCACTGTATATACTGTATCTATCGAGATATCGAACAAAGTGCCTACTAAGTAACGATTTTTAATATAATAAATAAATATTGTCGATAAAAAGAGAGCGCCGCGAACAAAAGAGTTGCGCGCGCAGACGAAGATCCCAGCCTCGGATCTCTTTGTTGCGCGTTTTCTTTGAAACATAGTAAACAATTGTTCCTATACAATAACCATATTCGGGTCATATCAATCACAATTTAACTGGGAATAATACTGGTTGGTTACATCGAATTCCATTGCGGTCCGAAGGGTTAATTGTACAAATGAGAGCGGTATAACATCGTTTAAGAGACATCGTCGCGGCCAATTTATCATACGTATTGATATAAATTTCGTGATTGACAGCACGTAATTACCGAGCGGCGCGAGCGTTTACCATCTTCATCGTCGATTTAAATCTTGATCAAACGATTATTAATACGTTCAAAAATATCTCCTGCTGCGCGAAAACAACAAACAACGCGTATCGCGCTCCCATTAATCCGACTACGCGACAAAGAAAACCGTAAATTAAAAGAATTATGCAAAGAAACTCTGTAATGAGTAGATTCTCATGCAAAATGGAAATCGTCTACATTTATTATGATATACATTTATTTCTGCTCTCTTAATCGTTTTAATACCGTGCCACGTGGACCACTGGTGGCTTATATGTTTATTTAATGCGCTGTAAATATATTTTACGGCGAGTTTGGTATAACTGAAGAATTAATTTCCGCCAAAAGAATGAGCCATGATATATTTGTTTCAGTTATATATATATAGAATAATTAATAAATACATCTAATATATCAATTTTTAATTTAAAAATCAGCGCCGAACGCGTTAAATTGTTAAAATATATTCACTGTTCCGAATTCGATCCACTCATTTTATTATAAATGCATAAAATCCATAGTCCAGTGACGACTAGATTTTTTAATTTACACTCTATGCAGAATTAATTAAAATTAATTTAAGACGAATTTCGTGTCAGTCAAAATGTTAAAAAAGTCGTCAGTCCATCGATATTTTGAATCGAAATACCACACAAACATCGAGGAACAGTTTCAAAAGGCTGTTCATCCTGCGAATAGGCCAGGCAATGAAAACTTGTCAGCAATTATTCGCAGGCCGCTCGATCTTTGCGTCCAGAGCGCTGTAAACAATGGATTGCGGGTTCGCGGTCAGGCATTAAACCAAAGCCGATTTCGGGGAAATCGTGGCACACTCGAAAGATCGGTCGGATTATCGCCTCGGTTTCTAAACCGCGGCGTTCGCAAGCGCCTCCTCGTAAACACCAACTCGTCGGCCACCTAAATTTCATTGACTTCAGAGTTATGATACGTAGTCGAACGGCCGGCCGCC
>CM052148.1:16137791-16164956 GCA_028455555.1 Augochlorella aurata | reverse complement strand
GTAAAATCGGCGTGGCACTCAACCTGTTAACCTGTTTTCTGAGGAAATACGCGAGATGGAAGATTTATATAATACGAACACGACTTTTTCTTCTCCGATTTCCTTGTTAAGAATTTGACGACAGGAGAATGAGAGCGATTGCGCAACGTCGACGCTTCGGATAGTTAATATTTTCTCTTACGTTGCATCGGCCGATAGAATGCATTCTTTATTGAGCGAGCGATAATTGGACCGGAGACATCGCGCAATCATGATAAAAGCGAGCAGACGAGATTTGTAAAATAACAGGAGGACCGAGCGAATTTCAGAGCAGAGTTGGCGAAAATTCAAGTCGGATGAGAGATAGAGGCTGGAGAGTATAGTTTTATGCGACGGCTATCGGATAAGTGCCCAATCGAATGAAAGTGTAAATCTAAGTCAGAATTTATCCAAATAAGATTTTATTCCAATGAGAGTTTATCGCAGCGAAAATTCATTCGAATAGAAATCGTTCGAATAAGATTTATTCGTTCTCTATAATTTAGCGATTTATTTCTTCCGTGTTAGTTTGTACGATCAACACTTGTTTCAAATATTGCATCGGTCTGTCGCGAATATATCCGCACAAATGTGTTCCCATAAAATTATTCTAACAAATAGAATAATTTATAACGAACTTGAATCTTGGATATAGATAAATAATAATAGAATTATTCTAATAATAGAATCTTGGATAAATATTTATTCGAAACAAACCGAATAATGCTCGACACTGTTTTAACGTGTGTCGCGATAATCAAGCGATGACGAATCCAACTCAAATGATTTATAATTTTCATTTGTTTGTTTCATTTCGTCTTGACCTCTAAACATTTTAAACATATTAAAATTTACGAATATAATTTAGTTTGCGCCAAAATCACAATTTAAATATCAAATTGTAACAAAATTTTACGCACGTCCTGTCTATGTACTATTTGCAGTAAAATAATTCAAGAAAGAAGCTTTTGTTATTTAAAAATTCTCAGTCGATCAATAACGTCCGCAATAGACGAATTCAAAGAATGTAACACTAAAATTGTTCGGATGGCTCTTGCCGGTGGCAATTGGCGAAGACACTTCTCTTCGAACAAAAACCAACAGCCCGGCGACAGCATTCTAAATTGTGTGTACCGAACTGCCGCGAACCATACCATTCCCGTAGTTCGCTCGCATCTTCGCGAACTTTTCCGCCAATTGGCCTGTTTCCGTTCGCGAAAAAGCCGCGCCGTTTCGAGAAGTTCCGCCGTAAAAATGGCGAACGAGCGACCGGTAACGTTCGGAACAACGCGATCGCGTGTAAGCAATTGCTATTAATGCAACCGTATAACACTTTTATCGGCTCGCACGGAAAGAAACCCGTCTAATTCAATGATACAGCGCATTTGTGTAAATACTGTGAGTACCTGATCGAAGCTCTGTGTATCCAGCAATTAAATAGCGGATGGATAAAACGTACCGAGCCTTCCCTTAACCCTTTCGATCCTAGCAGGACGTATGTATCCCAGCGATCTTTTCTGATTGCGATAAATGCTTGATAGATACGTCATTTTGCACTAATCTAACGTGTCTGACTGTATATTATTATTTCTGGTAGGTAATAGTGACGATCAGTAGAATAGCGGCATGCAGGACAGCTTTCTTTTAAAAGTGGTTTGTGATAGCAGAGTCCAAGTGACAACAATTTCATTTTTACATACTTGAATTGGCAATTTTCCATAATTTTCGAATCATAGACTTTTGGTTTACAGCGCGAAGTGTTCATTTCCTATAAACAAATTCGAAATTATAACCTTGACATAACTCTGACAATTTTTCATAATTTTCGAATCATAGGCTTTCGGTTTACAGCGCGAAGTATTCATTTGCCATAAACAAATTCTAAATTATTATATTCTTATTCATATTATTGAGAACTGAAGTGCCCGAGTGTTTTTGGAACACGTCTGCCCCAATTTTCAAAATCATTTCACAGCTTCTAAAATCAATATACAGCTATCCCCAGCTTAGTATTATCGATGCCCAGTTAAAAACTGATTAAAATATCGATAGAAAAAACTCGGGTCGATAGAAAAAACTCCACGCAGATTCGCATTTTCATATTGAATTTGATGAGAAGCAAAGCAGAGAAAAAAATATCTTTCGTCGATTAAAAGACTCCTCGTGGTATATAAAACGGCTACGATGAATATGTATTGCACGTATGTGTTCGTGCACGTGTCTCTCTTCTCCCTTTTTTCAGGCAGTTGAAGCATGAATGCATGAGATCCGGAGACTATTCTCGATCGATTCGTGAATTGTTCCGACGATTCGATTCCTGCTCGCTAGTCGGAACTTTTCTGGAGAGCTCGATCGGAATCGGTTGTGTCAAGGTTCCGATGCTATCAGTCGCATGGACAATGAATTTTACGAGCTTGTAAAGATAGCAGATATCTGCGGCGATAGTCCAGAGCATTTATCGCAAGCTCCGTAGCCGCGATACTCTGGTATCTTCGAAATCGAACACCGTGCGAAGGAAATGCTCCATTGTTACCAGTGATTTTTCAGACTATACTACCCTACCTTAGGCAAACTCTGCCTCAGTGTCGTTGAAAAATCACCGCCTCTGCGATTCCATTTAACCAACACATATACCGACGCGTCGCCAACGGCCCAGGTACCGATTTTAATTCTTTAAACAATAGGAAAACGACGTCCAAGGCTGTTTGGCAACGCGGAAATTTTTCAAACCGGCTTAAAAATTCGTCACCGCGCACGTAATATACTTATCGCCTAAATTGCGTCATTCTTTTCGTCGGCGAGCGTTGCAATCGTCGCGGAAGTTCCTGTTCGCGCTTTTTGATTAGGGCATTTTTACGGCGGCTTTCGCCGACGTGAGAAATAAGAATCGATTGTGTACGGCTTCGCATTGGACAAACGCGTTTACCGTTGCGATATTTTCATCGTAGAAACCGGCTGGACTCGTGTTGCAACCGAGCTCTTTTACGAAAACTTACGGTCATTTACGCGCGGCTTTCTAAAAAGAAAGAATGAGTTGAGCAACATTAAGGAACACGTACCGCGATGATTTTATTGTCGATTACAGCCTGGCCAATTAGAATAATTAGAATGATTAACGTAGAAATTTCTACGAGGTAAGAATCAGCTGAACAGCCCAGCGAGTTACCGTTGCGATACTTTTACGTATCTTCGCGGAGAAATTAAATTACACGCGAGTCTCATTCGAGCAGAAATATATCTTCTTTGCACTATATCTGCATCGCGGTGTCATAGTTTCGCGAAGAAATACGAGTCCTTTGCGCACAATTTTGTACAGGGTTGAAATCGGTCGAACGGCTTCGCGAAAATCTTCGTAATATTTCCAACGCAAGAAAATAAAAATGAGTTAAATGGTTTTACTGATCATTCTAAAAAACAGGAGACTTTCCGAAGTAGCACGGGGAAACAGCGAAGGAAATTAGAGACAGTGGCCGAAGCGTCGCGCGCGCGATGCAACGGCAGTTTTCAGCGGGGTGCGCGGACCACCCCGTATGCGGTGGTTGAATCAAGTTGCCCCAGTTTCCAGAACAGCGACATAAAGTCGATTTTTTCATCGGAAGCAGCGGCGACGTCCGAAAATGGCTGAGAAGTGACATACTAAACAGACGAGTCCCCGAGGGGGGTCGAATGGTATCAAGGTCGGATGATTTCGCATCTGCTTAGCTCGGCCGACGTCCATCTGCTGTCTTTAAAAAACACGTGCAGCCCGACGGACGGTGTTCTAAAATGGTCGATTACGAAATGCGAAACCCGTTTGCGATCACTGGACTGCGGAACTTCTCGCGTTCCTGCTTGGAAGGGAGGTCAAACACGTTTCGAATAAAATGCATAATTAACTCGCGAACGAGGAAAACGATATGCACACCAACAATCGGTTTCACTTTCGTTTAGACGATTTGCATGACTTACCAGCTATCGCCGTTGGGCTGTGGGTCTGTATGCGATTACGCTAATTTTCAAAAGATTAATGGAACGCGCTGAATTCACCGCTGGATATATCAGCGCCGATCAAATGACCTTTGAAAGATCGAGGAGATCTTTTTACTCGAAATCAGCACGAGTTTTAAAGGAATTTGTTATTCTCATTTTTCATAAGGTAAACGTAGAAGTCCAGAGAATTTAACTAGTCCAGAGAATCGTTTATTTGACAAGGGTTGAAATCGCACGGATGAATCCGTCGGAAACGATTCGATAGATTTCTTTATTTAATCATTTATTCCGATGGGCATGGCAGGGATCTGTATGAATAAATAAAGTCGGCGCTGTTATTTTTATAAGACGACGCGTACCGGAACGCAGAGTCCACAGAATTCGAATCCAAGCACACCGCGTTGCAAGAATGAATTCATTGGAAATGATTGAATAAGTACCTTTATTTAAGAATCTGTTACGATCAAAGTCACAGAAAGTCCGAACGAATCTATCATTGTCATTTTTATAAGCCGGTTTAAGGTCCATTAAGACGGTTTTTGCTTATTGCTCATGCGGAGGAACTGTCGTCGGACGACAGTAAAACTCTGCGTGGTTTTACAATGCGACTATTCGTCAGCATGAATATTCCGCAGTCGTCCTTGGCCCTGCTCTTAAATTCGATAAACCACCTTTGAACTATCCGCGTATTTATAGTATGGGGAGCAAAAAATACATTTGTTCGGAGGACAGATAGTACACGTGTAGCTTCCGCGGGAATCGCTATCGGTGATTTTCATTATTATTATCAACCCCTCGCCCGTTTGCGGAAGAGCCGGTTATTTATGTAGCAGAACGGTTCGTTGGGAAAGCCGCCCCAGAAAATTGTCCAGCAGAAATGTTCACCGTTTGGACATCGTTACTATCAAGTACTGTTAACGCCACGCTGGCATTTATCGGGTGTTTGTCAGCGATGGGCGCGGGGGTCCGCTTCATTTCATTATTTTAAAATACGACGTCATGTAATTCGATCGCCCGACTTCGGGAAGTTAAGTAATGCAATTCAGGCAAGTTGAATTGGCAGCTAATGGAAAGCGTGGTCGTCGTTGTGGTTGTGTGGAAGGTCCTGTGTAATAGCAACCGGGAGTCGAAAAATTGAGTCGACTCGTTTTTAGTTGGACAAAATTTATTCCAAGTTCCTCGTTGCATGATATGCTAGACTAAAACTATTATAGATATATATTTTTATATAATATTTTTATATAATATTTTTATGTAATATTTTTATGTAATATAGATACATATTTTTGACGATTATTTCAGGGAACCGTACGACTACAACCCCCTCCTGATCAGCGCACTCTCCGTGGTGAAATATAAGAGTACGCAGATGGACCTGGTGCGAGTTGAAACCAGGAATCAAATTCTATTCTCGTTTCTATCCATCGGCTGGGGCTTGCTAGCAGACATTGACATTGAAAGCGAACGTCTGCGAGCGATAGGAGGCCAAAGATTCACCGTTTGGAGCGTTGCTCGTCTCATAGGGTTGAGAACCTACAGGGGCAAGGTGTCTTACCTGCCCTGTGATAAAGTACCGTCCGTCGAGAACCTGGGCAACGGCAAGGCCTACAACGAATACGTGAAAGACACCCAGATCTCGCATTCAAGAAGCTATGGCGACGACTTGGACAGGTGAATCTTTTTATCTTTGTAATAGCCAGATTGATGAACTCTAGTCCAGATATCTCAAATAAGCCTATCTGGGAAGAGACATGAAATTGGATTGCTAATACCTCTAGATTAGGTTCTCCACTTGTTAATAAATGTGAAGTAACTGTTACTACCTCCGTTTTAGGTGTAGCAAGATCAGCGAGTCGAAGAGCTTCCATGACGCGCTCGACGCAGATCCAGCTATCCTGGACGACTTCGATGGCTGTGATGACAGCGAGATAATAAGCGAGAGTATCACACTCGAGACAGATGCTGAGAGGAGGCACAGGCTAGATAGCTTCTATTCAACGACCTCCGCGAGGTCAACTTACTTTAGCACGGGTTCAATTTCTAGTTATCACAGCGTCGTCGAGCCAGACGCCGAGGAAATCGGTGGGTACCTAACTTTTCATCCAGTTAGGGTCTTCCTCTGCACAACTCCAAGTTCCTCTCATTTCATCAAGCCATACCAAGCATCTACCTTAATGTAGTTATTCTAAAAAATAAACTGCGCAACTCTGGAATACTTTGAAAACAGAAAACAATAGATTATTGTTACTTGAATCGTAGCTATTCGAATTGTGGTTGAAATAATCATTTTTATATGATCAAGATGCAGAGAACAACATCAACCAAGTCATGTACGGCCCCTCTTCGAGACTGCCTGCTTTGACGTCAGAGGTGTCGAGTTCCTGGACGCAAATTCAGGGTGAGGAACTTAGTTTTAATTCCATAACGAGAATATTACACTTCGTTTCATTTTCTAATTATAGAAATTCTCGGATCATTTCAAGCAGCATTTTCTTACCTTATTCGATACATTGTGTCCTCTTCGAATCCTTGTCACAGTGTACTTTTACCGAGCATCACGAAAACAAGAGATACGTCTAGCGAAGCTAACTCAAACCGCAGTCCTTTTCTTACTGAAGTATGCGTACGTCTTATGCATTGTTGCATATTCAACGCCTTTATCCGCCCGCGATCCCATTATAGATATGGTATCGTAGCCGCATTTGTTTCGTGCTGAAAACCGTGCAGAACGTCAAGGACAAACATTGATGCGAGCAGCTTTGCTCACCATGACCTCTATTTGGACATGATATACGTGCACACCTTGCTCGACGTAGTAGAATTGTCTTACCAGAAGCGAAACGCGAAGGAAAACATAGGCAGGACATTACAAATTACAGTAGTTAATCACCATGAAATATAATCGAGCGATTTTAATCGTGGTAAGTTCAGTGGCTCAAGGTTAAACCTGTTGTATGTTTCAGGCGAGTTCGTTATGGTTCACGCGGCATATCAGTCACACTTGGGTCAGGATTACTTGTTCGCGCCCCGTGCCAAGTTGTCGGATGGTATTATTTGGCTCATAATAGTTAAAGCCGGTATTACACGAGTCAATTTACTTCAGGTAAATAATCCAATTGAATAACACTACTTTCGGCAGCTGTAATTCATTCCCAACTGAAACAGGCTGTTGAGAGAATTACGTCGCCAAAGTTGTACTGTTTCTTTGTAATCTTATACTGTTTCATTAATGTAGACGCTAAAAAAATAGTAAAGTTAATATGAATGTCACTAGGAACAAAATATCATAGTTCACTCCCTTCGCAGTTGACACTCTAAGCTCAATAAGTTCTTTGCTGTATAATGATTCCAAGGGGAATCACTAACGCATTCTTTGTAGAACGAAAGTAGCTTCTGCAATAAAGAACAGAAAGAACTATCATTTTTGGGAGGATCAGGCATGCTTCTGTGGACTGCGAAAGGGTTGAAATGTAAATCTATTTACCATAGTTATGATTACATTGTCTTAAAGAATGCTTGTTGTGCCTATTAGTTCCTGTTGGGTTTAAGTAATGGTACCCATCTAACACGTTCTGGCATCGACATGATACCGGTAAAGGCATTTCGAATAGAACCAGAAGAGGACGCAAATGGTCACATAACCGTCGATGGAGAACGAGTAGACTATGGACCGTTGCAAGCAGAGATATTCCCGTCTTTAGCGTCGGTAATGTCTCCTTGATACAAATGACAGTCAACCATCTAAGGAGTTAGCAAAAGGAAAATGAAATGGTACAATCCTAGAACGTGAACGTTCAATTATTATGGTAGTATGGTCGAGGCGACAATACTGTATTAATATATTTAATGTATATTCGGGATTGGTACTTTAGTCTAAAAGCGGTGATAGGTTTATATTCTAGACTGTCAATGTAACACGAAAATCATTCCATACCATGTATTCAATGTATTTTTCATTTCATGGAATCGATGCAGAGCGCGTTATAGTTTCTATAAACTCAATGGTTGTCTCACTTAATATTATTCATGCCGATATCATTCCAATAGTGCTCGTTAACTAGTAACAATTCAATTACATTCGTTGGCTTAAGATTTACCTTTCAGACAGTTTCGCACAATTATTCTACTAGCTTTACACTAGTTAGCAGGCACTATTGTAGAGCTGATGACATAAGAATCTGCTCCGTAAAATTTTGTTTCTCATTACTTACCTAAAAAGACCATTTCGTTTGTTTCCGTTCTCGCATATTATACACCCCTGTTGTATGAAGTATTCGATCAAACAAATCAAGCGTCTTATCATTGCAATTATTTAATCAAACTTTTAGAAAATTCTTGTTACAATCTTCATGATTATCTTCATCATTCAAAGTGTCGAAAAGAGAATGTTTAAATTTATATTATTTTATATTTGTTAAAAGGAGAATACTATGTGTTATTTCATTAATAGACTTTTCTTTAAATTGCTATTTCTCGTTTTGATTGAATGCTTACTGCCACGGGTAGTGTATGGTATTCCTGATATAATTGTATAGCTGATACGTCGTGGCTTCCAATATTAGCAAAGCACAAGGACTAAATAAGTAAGTCAGAACAGCTCTGTACAAACATACTGATTTTGTAGCTTAAATGCATTTTATGGGCAAGGAGAGGTACATTGTTACATGGTCCAGCGTCAGCGATACAATATTGATTTTACAGCAATAGTGCTCAAATCTTATACATACATGCATACATACATATGTATATGTATATGTGTACATATATGTGTGTATATATATATTTAGCGAATCGCATTTACTATTTATGAGAAAATAAAAGTCAGTCTTTCGGTACGTGTTAGAGTTTACTATAGCTTCTTGTCTTATGCTCATATTTGAAGTATTTTTTTAGAATATTGTTAACTACATTATCCGACATAAGAACATATCATGATTATCGAAGTAGCATACGACATGTTTAAGAATGTCATACCTAATCATGAGCATATAGATATACCGCGTAAACAATATTTGTAAATAAAGTATAATTACGAAACGCAAGAGAAATATTTGATATTGTATTAGAAAAGAAGATATTAAAACAATTATATTATAATAAGATATACTTACAAAGTTATCTTATATATTGTTATTGAATTGCACACTTTGATATCGAGAAAAAGAGCTTTCGAAATGCATTTTTTCTGTGTTTCCTAGTTCACGAACACGTCAACAAAAACATAACACTTTTTGTTGAACGCGTGCACACGTGATATTTATTAGTTTTGTATAAACTATATTGCACAGAATTCTGGCGAGTGTAAATTTGTGCCAAGAGACGCGCGAGGTTAACCGTCTGTTATTAATATATGATTTTTTAATTATCCTTCTTATGCCAAATTTTATGTTTATATAGGCTGTATTACGAATGTATAGAACACGCTCCTACATAATTTTCGTATTAAAGCAATTACAATTTTAGTAAATTAAGCATAAGTACCGTTACGTTAATTTTTGTATTGTGCGGAACAATGAATTTTGTAAACGGTTATTATATTTGCTGTAACAAAAATGAATTTCAATGATTTCTATTTAATGAATTTTGTCAAGAAAGAGAATATTTAAGTAGGTTCATTTTTAATTCACAGACAATCACAGAAAACACAGCTCCGATATAATTTCAATTGCGTTAGTAAGCAGCATTGTAAAGTTCTGTCTGTTTTCCAGTTTTTGTGATATGAAAACATTGAATTCGCCGCATTGTAAAGTAGAATTATTTAATTAAAAAGAACGTTCAATAGCACACTTGTTTGAGATATGCTCCGTTGTCACTCGAAGTGAAACTTATTTGTCATCCTTGAAAAGTGTATATATAAAAAGTCCATGTATATGTACTTTTGTTATTCCGCACTTTTTCGCGGAAATAATCGTTAATGTTTTTAAAAGTGAATCCTCCGTTAATGTTGACTTTAATAAAAACTATTGAACAGAATAATAATTGTAGACGATAATAAATTTCATAGTATAAACAGATTATTATTCCGTAGATCCTTAAAACCGCATGAAACATACTCCATCCTTGTTCGGTCATAAATATGTTATACAATGGACTAGAAAAATTCATTATCTGTTTATTTATCTCAAATACAATTAACTCTAGTGATGACTGTACACGATGCACCTTGCATGAAAAGGTTAAGAGAAACACAATAGTTCGGATGTATCAATTTATAATTTATTTATTACTAATACTTAGTACAAGAAAAGTAGTATGATCCTCACTTTAAACACTAGTTAGAATAATAACTCAAGTTTCTATTCTTCTATGTTGATTAGACTACGGATGTTAATAGATCAATAAACGGGTCAAACACTTTGTTACACCAAGTTTCGGTAAAGTATGTTATAAGTGCATGAACATCCGCAGTTTAATGATAATGCGTCCTCTGTAGTACTCAATAATGACAATGACACAGTAACAAGAAATTAAAGAACATTTGTAAAATATCAGTGTACAAAATCAATAATTCCTTTTAATACATTTTTTTGATAGTTTACGGAGAAAATATTGTATATGTGCTGTACATATAATATGTATAATATAACATGTGTATTTGTGTATATATATTTATATATACACATACACGTCCGTATCAAAATGAGAGAATTACTTATGTACAGAAAGTATGACGTAGTTACAGAAGTTATTTACATGATCCCGTTCCCAAACGGAGAGTACTAGCTGGTACAGTTTATCTTAATTAAATATTGTATGTTCATGTAGCAAAAATGTTATTGTGTGTCTAACATTCATTCCATCATAAAATGTGCTAAAACAACTGTATTATTCCAAACGCTGGAAAAGTTTTCTCTGCCAACTATTAACTTTCAAGTCTAATGTCAGTGCAATCATTACATAGATTAATCTGCTACACAGATTTCACACTCTTGATTAAAACACTCAATCAGATAAATGTGTAATGCTTATAGTTTATCTCATTTTTATACATTAGCATTGTAGCTGCAAACAGAATGAAAAGTATAAGCTGATGCAGCAATGATACTACTTTAAAAGTTACATAAACTGTTTTCTGATAAAAGTTACTTACTCAGTATTAAATAACAGAAACTTAAAAAAAGTACGTGCATTAGAGTATAAATATGAAAAAAAAACGTATAGTAATTCTTCCTTATAAATATTTACATACAATGAACCTTACGGCTTGCAGCTTTTGTCGGTATTTGAAAAAAGTTATGTCTCAAACTGTTAAAAACATTACTCAAACGTAAAAAAATGATTTCTGCAAAATCCTATGAATTGCAAACATTTAATAAACTTACGTAACTAATAAGTGAATAAGTTAATGTTCTATTTCGCTGTAAATGTATTTTACGATCGTTCTAAAATTTAGTTTCTTTTATGACCGACAGCGGTAGTAACCTGTGCTAAATACCTATTTAACACATATGTTCCTTACTTCAGAACATTTGTTAAAACAAGATTAATTAGGAAACCAAAAAAATACAACATGCAAAGATGTTATTAAAGATTAACTAACAGATCTTTAACAGCATTTTCAGTCTTGCTGATGTGATTCAGTTATAATTCCTACGTTTTTTAAGTAAAAATGTTAAACGCTGCTCAACGTGAGAATTGAAAATAGAATTTTCACACAACTATGTCAAATATGCAAATAAAATTCATTGTTACAGAACAGATAGTATAAAATATTAATCTCTTATTCAATTCCGCATTCTATGTAGTTTGTCAATGAAACTGGCAATACGACGATGGCAAATATTTAACTCGTAATAGAAAGAGAGATCAAATAAACCAAATAGTCTTTCATACTGTCTTAAATTTGATTGGATGCATTTGATAATGATAAACGCGAATAAAATGTGCTCAACGTTTCTACCACTTCTTGAGAGTCTCTGTGCTCATTAAGATAACTTAATAATAAATTAATTATTTCATGAATCTGTTTTCTAACACTTGGTATATCGTCTACCAAGATTTTATCTGTAGAATCGCTATGTAAATTCGGAAATAATTTCAACTTCTCTCGCGCCAATTGTAGTGCATTGTAACCATCTCCTTCTCGAGGCACAATCTTTGCTCCCGCTTTCAAGAGAAGCGACACAACGGACATACAACAAGTCAGCGATGCTAAGTGTAGCGGAGTGTTGCCTGCACTGTCACGAGAATTTGGGTTAGCTCCGTGTTGTAACAATAGTTCAACCATTTCTGCATATCCACTATTGAATCAAAAAGGCATAATTATGTGTGTTGTATAGACACTTTAGGTACAAGTACCAATCTTGTGCTAGCATCATAACTTCAAATATTGGTTCAACATATTTAAAGACTTACTTGCTACAAGCGACATGTAAAGGTGTCTGTCCTTGTGAATTCAGAACATTTGGAGATATTCCTTTGCCTAACATCCTTCCCACCACCTCCGTATTATTTGTGCCTGTTGCTGTTTGCATTTTACCACCCGAGGTGCTATTCATTTTATGGCAGTATGGCCAATATGCGAGCGAACGATTTCGGGATGAAACTAATGATTTAACTTTTCCAGAACAACGAGGTTCTTGAAGAAAAAGAGAATACACGTTTAAACTATCTACTACATACATTGTACAGAAATCAATTTTTAAAAATTACATACTGTATCTCATAACGTTTGTGGGCCTTGTATGTGTACATGGAAGTTGTAGATTCTGGAACTCCAAAGTCTGTAACAGTTGTTAAATAATGTCTTGATGAAAACTTCTTCAGAAATTATTTAATATTTAAGTGAAATAATATTACCTCATGAAAAGATCCGTAAGTGTGTTGTAATGACGCATCTACTGGCACCGAAATTTTATTATTTTCCATATCTGTAGCACTTTGAACTGTGGAGAAAGACGAGATCGGCGATGGCAAGCTGAAAGACCTTGCTTGAATGAAGAAAGTATTCGGTCCGCTCTCGCAATTGGACGTTGTTGTCAACGAAGTTGTTATTGTTGTTGTTGTCGTTGTAGCTACACTAGAGTTGACAGTACTCATCTGGCTTACCGACAGATTTTCATGCTGCGTGATCGAACTATCGTTCGAATCATTGCCCATTTCTACTCCAGAATCCATCGATGTCATTTTACACTCGAACATCTGGCAACGTTTTACGAACCCAATTAATTCACCACTTAAATCTGATATGGACTGCTCCCGAACCGTTGTTGTACCGTGTCCATTCCCAACTGAAGACGCAGAAATGCTATACAACATAATGTGCCATGTGCAAGCAGTGCATGTAGTCTACACTTTTTCCATTCCTTCTGTAAAACATGTAGCCCTCTACGGATGTTTCTTGTACTAACTTGATACAGTAACCAGCCTACTTCTGTACATCTTTCAACCACAGCTTGATCCTTTAGCGAGGCTCGACATAGAAATTTTCTTTGCTCTGATTGGCTAACGATTCATTGCTGAGACAGAATCTACCGCGGATTGGATGTGTAGTAAAATGGAGGGGATGTGCGCGCCAACTTAAAGAGTAAGAAAAGTATTCAGGAGTAGGTCCCGTTATTGTACAGTAATGAGTCCTACTCTTTGTGTGCTGACGCGTACATCCCCACCATTCTACTGCGCATTCAATCCGCAACGGATCTTGCCTCAGTAGTAGTAAATCCTCAGCCAATCAATGCAAAGAAAATTTCTATGCTTCTCTTGCCATAAATCAAGCTGAGGCTTGAAAATGTGCAGGAATAGGACCCACTATTGTATTATGGAAAGCTAAAACCCAAAGAGACTTTTCCTCTGAAATATCGTCGGAATCTAAATCGCTGCTATTTTAACACTATGCCGTCCGCACGCATAATCCGGAATCTTTTGTTTGACGCCGGTTATTTCTCGAGGTTTTCGGGAAATAATCTCAATAGTAGTTCTCAATCCTGTCCCTCCATTTTTACAAAATTTTACTGGACGGCATAGGATTATAATTCCCATCGCCGTGAGAGCGTGCATTATTCAAACCTTAAGGTAGCCCAGTAATGAATACTATTTTACAACGGGAAAACCCATCCAGCTAATGGATCGATGAATAAGATTAGGCGATCTCTCGAATAAAGAAACAATAAACAGAAACCAGTTGCATTTCTAATCCATTTTGGATTAGACCAGGGCCTTTACGACGTCCCTCAAGGGTCTCAAGGTCATAAATTAATGCAGCAGACAAAAGACCTTCGTCAGAGTAATTGAGCAACGACGATCAAGTGAATAGCATGTTGCAAATACGTTTACAGTTACTGGCCGCTTTGTCTTGGGCCCTCCCCGCTTTTCCACAATGTCTTCCCTTACGCACCGAGGGTGGACGAACATGGAGGCATCTACGCATTTTCCCTCATAAAAATACCACGCCGGAGGCTACATAGAAGCAGCCGAGCAGACCCTCGGCTAGAAGAGCATGACCCTCCAATTTTGTCATTTTGGAAAGCCACAGCTCTTTGAAAAGGCCTCAGAAATACATTTATGAGTCTAACTATTAACCGCATCCGGAAGTTTAATACTTCAGTATCTTAAGGAGTTTGAATCCTTACCGTGAATTTATTAAACATTTTAACTGTTTGCGATATCTGAAATCAAATTCTTGAAATACGGAACTGATAGGAACATAACATCTGATGTTCCTAAAGACATAGGGAATTTAATTTACTTAGGAATGCAAGTGGTCTGACTGAACAGAAATGGCATAGATAAAATTGCACCCGGATGCAGACGTCTAATTAAATCACGTCTGATCATTGACACTTTCACTTTGTTTATAACCTTGTCTATCGTTAGGACAGCAGGAATGATCCGTTATATTTAATATACAGTTTCTGATATTTTCTTCATATATAAATTGAAAGTTGTGCGACGTTCCCGGCAACATGTCTTTAACTATTGAGAAACAAATCGAACTATTATTATCTGGGAATGCCTTAGAGATTGATGACACGCACGAAACGATCCATGCCGCACAAATTGATGTATTAGGTAAAAATATATTTTACATGACTTTTTATACTAACGGCTTTGAAATATCATTTGTTACATTCAGAAATTGCGAATTCGAAAACTTCGATCAAACGATACTTTAATCGTTATTATCAAACATTATAAATATGTTACAAAATGGGTTAAGAATTGCACCGATTTATATATGAATTTATGGTGTATATAAAAATTGTTTACACCGTATTTATATTAATAACGATCTCTGAAGAAGTAATACATGTTTCAGGATCGAAAACGCCCAGTAATTATGTCCCAATATGTCAAAAGACTGTAGCATACATTGTTGCTGCTGTTGTTATAAACGAACATGGAGATATACTGATGATGCAGGAAGCAAAAGCCTCTTGTAATGGTAAATGGTATTTACCAGCTGGTCGAGTCCAGCCCGATGAAAACTTAATGGATGCCGTTAAGCGGGAAGTTCTGGAAGAAACAGGCCTCATATTGGAACCAGAAACACTGATATTAATTGAATGTGCAGTTGGTTCATGGTTTCGATTTGTTTTCACTGGCAAAATAGTTGGTGGCAAACTGAAAACTTTAGAGGATGCAAGTAAGGAATCATTGCAAGCTTGCTGGGTGCAAAATATAAATGATCTGACCCTTAGAGCAAATGATATCATTCCTCTGCTAGAAAAAGCAAAATCATATATTATGAACAAGGATACCTTGCATTATCCAAATTTAATTCCAGCTACTAAATCATTAAACAAATTATTACTCAGACTTGTAATTACTTCAAAAAAGAGAGCAACGTAAGTTAACATACAATTGAAACAATACTTTCTTAACAATTTCTATTATGTTTTATTTGAAATTTATTTTCATATGTACAGGGTAATCATTCCTACATTGAACAAGTATGAATTATTGAAATTTGTTGCTTACCCTGTATATATTATTGCTTATGCTTGATTTCTCTTTAGTATTTGCGCTTTCAGTATAAGGTCACTGGTGGTAGTTTACATAACAGAACAACAACAATCTGACTATGACTATGATTGTGGATGAAGGCTTAGATTGGAGTATACTAGGTACACCCACACGCACATGCACGACAATGATACTACGACAATGATATCACTTTTTTATACTAATTATTTTATACATTTTCTGATTTATTTGCTCTTAATCCTAATCGTCCTGTACATATGTGCAAACGTAACTTTAAATAATGTACTCTAATAACATCTTTGAAACTTAAATCTCTATTGGATTCCAAAGTCACTAAATTATTGAATGAATTTCTTAACAACAAGTGCTAACATTTGATCATTAACGATAACAACGTTACGCGTACTTCATAGATCGAAAATGTGAAGATACACTTTGTCAACAGGAACAAGTTACACGTTCTTACATCGAACGCGGAACTGGCTTATTTGCCAATTTGTGAAATTAATCCAAATTGTAGTCTTCTTTCTACTTTGCATAATTTCATGGAAGTAAGTGTTATATTATGTAGAAAATCAAATAACGTGAATAGATCTAGAATAGAATTTTCATCAAATAATTGTTGCAGGAATTGTTTGGCAGTGGAGTTGCACAGCACAAGCCACATGGTATATTGACTGTAGAATTTAGTGGAGAACAAGAAGGAGATGGACTTTGTTTGACATTACTGGTATCGTTCAAGCTGCCCGTAGAGGATATACCTACGATTGGAAAGTATATTTGGCGCGAATTGCCCGATAATGTAGCTACAAATATATCTTACCGTTTGCCAAGAAATATGACGCTGCCTTTAAATGTTATACGATAAAGTAACGAATGTATATGTAATTATACATCGCACAATTTTGAGATTCTGTACCCAATGCACTCAGTATTAACTTGTGGCTTTTAGATATAAAATTGAACGATCTTTAACACGATTAACAAACCATAACAAACCACAAGTATAAATACGAAATATTTGAAATACTCTTAAAATTCATTTATAAAGGCGATTGATAGATCAATTTATGAAATTACGATTACAGTATACCATAAAGCAGTTATTATATTAACTAGTATCAGCATTTAACAATGACTAACTGAACAGAAAAAAATATTTATAATCATGATTTTACGTTTATCCTAGTCTATACCAATGATTTTTTAAACAGACGTGAGTATATATCGTATATCATTCACGGAAGTATATTATAGTGTAAGCAAATTAATATTAATTCTAGCCGGTTATATAAGTTTTTGTATTATTAGCGAAGAAACTGCAAGGACTTCGAATTGTTACCAAAAATTGCTATATCTCTGCTTCGATCTTAAAAGTTACGCTATAATAGTATTTCGTGGAGCATTAAACTTTCAGAAATTGTTCGTAGTGAAATTCGACAACGTATTACACGACGTGTATCGAATAGAAATTTATTTTTATACATTATGAAATATAAACAGAGACTATTGTTATTATTTACATTCCAAATAGATAATATATAAAACAAGTACATTCAATGTACCTTGAAATTCATTGAGCACAAGTATTTATATACACATATACACGAATAATTCATAACACAAATACTTTACAATATGTATATCATATATATTTATGTTGCATCATAGATATACATTATTAAAATAGTGTATAAAATAATCCGATTATTCTATATTTAAAAAAAAACAGGTGCAATTATAAGAAATATTATTTGTAACTGGACGCATATAAAAGAATTGTTATGTATTTTATGAGCAGAATAAATATGTTAACGAATAATTGATATATACAAATTTATTTAAAGCATATTCAGTTGTATAATAAAGTAATTATTTGTTAATAAATAGCTCGCAATAAAATGGAAACTAATAGTAAAACATTTTAGCAAATTGAGTAAATAAAATATCTGAAATAGAAAAGTATGCTTGTTATACAATTGTATAGTTTTATGCTATAACAATAAATTCATTATAAATGTTATCTGAAATTGCACGTATCCTGTAGTTTGCATATCGATATCGTGAATGAAATTATATGTAATTCCAAAAATATATGTTTATACATTTGTTGACATTCTTATGACTATGATCGTTGATTAATTCTGTATATTTAATACATGCATGTATAGTTAATACATGCTTAAGATGATGTTAACATTTCAACACCGTTCGTTAATCCTTCGTCGTTACTTTCGTGTTTTATAGGAACAATGTTGCTTGCATTAGATATCACTTTTATATCGGTAGATGAATTTAATGGTATGTTATTTGCAAATGCATTTAAGGATGCAGTATCATTAAAGTTTACTGTAGCAGGCATTGCCGGATCTTCATTAGTCTCGCACTGATTAACACTAGCATAAGTACCTATGGTATGTTTCTTCATATGAGTTGTTAAATTTCCACTGTGATAAAAATCCTTTCCACAAACTTTACATTGAAATGGTTTAATTCCGGAATGTATCCTTTCGTGTATGGATAAATTTCCACTGTGTCTGAATTCTTTTCCACAAATACTACATTTATATGGTTTGACTCCCGAATGAGTTCTTAAATGCGTCGACAAATTTCCACTATGACTGAACATTTTCCCACATATCTGACAACCATAAGGTCGTTCACCGGAATGCGTTCTCATATGGATTGCCAAATTCCCACTATGAGTAAAACACTTCTCGCATTGACTGCATTTATAAGGTCGTTCTCCGTTATGAGTCCTCATATGTATGAACAAATTGCTTTTGTGTCCGAATTCTTTGAAACATATCTCACACTGGCATTTAAATTTTTTCCCTACATTCAATTCGGAAGAACTTTTCGGCGGTCTTCCAGGACGATTCGATTTTATTGAAGACACCGGCTCGGAAGCAGTTATTATTTGATTTACATGTTTCGGTTGTTGTGTTTCTTGGGGAATTTGTGGCTGTTCAGGCTTCCGTGTAGGATTTACATGATATCGTTGAGTCGTATGATTCTGATTCGCATTGATTTCCTGATTTGTCTGGAACATCATACCGTTTTGCATGTAGTCTTTCATGTATGTTGTGGGATCATTTTCCTGAAACATTTATGAATATTCAGTGGTATATCATAGTATGACTTGTCCATATCTTAATAACTACAGTGTTCAGGAATTTTGAGTTTTAATTAGAGCTCTTACTGTCCAAAGACTATCCAAGTACTTAGATATATTCACTTATTCCGATATGAATGACATAAGTACCCGATTATCTAGATATATTTGAATGCATGTTGTACCCTAATTTGAATATTCAAACAATAGTAAGAGCTCCAGATTCAATAATTAGTATTTTTGAATAAAATGATACACTTTATAAAGTGAAGTAATAAAACCCACTTCCATTTGAAATAAATTTTGTTGTCCATGGATTTCAGTCTTCGATTGTATCTCGTTGGACAACTGTGCATGACTCCAAAACTGTGGTAATTGATTGTATTTGTACTCAACGCCTGCACCATTAAACAATGGATACGAGGAGTTATCCAATGATACATTGATTCTGTTATTAACATTGACATCCTCTATACTTATATATTCATGTTTTATTTGTACAGGATTAAACATCTAAGAATATAAAATATGTTATAGAATTTTATATTACATAAATCCTAACTTATAAATCTAACAAAGTAAAATAATGAAAACCTTGTTCGAGGCTCTCAAAAAATACGTACAGTTTTATTTGGATATTTTAAAAGTATCAATAGCTATATTATTATATATTTGTAATTCTTTTGAATTCGATGAGTTGTTACGAGAAACAACATAAGTGATGCACTATTATTTCACTGCGGCTGTTCATTATGTGCATATTTACACAAATGATTATTTACAAATATTTCTTGAAATATTGTTTAATACATTAGTCATTAGATAATAAGGGGTTGCTTTGATTGTATCAGAACATCGAGTCTGATCGAGTCTCTGTTCTGCGAACAGAGTATGCCAACAATGCCATCTATAAAGACCTTTTAAGTATGTACAGTAGTACCTCATCATATCGCGCCATGCCGGGGGCAAAGGGCTCAGAAATTTGAGGTACGGTACAGAAACTGTCTTTCTCTGATTGGTTGACGCTCCACAGCTAAGCAGTGCTACCCTGGACAACGAAACTAGTCACACCGACGAGCAATGCAGCTTGTCTCCCTTTACCATGCTTGCGGTCTCACTCTTTTCGCGCATCCGTACGCCTGGCGCGCCATGTGAGACCGCAAGCACGGTGATTAAGACGGCTTATGTTTCTCGTCCGTGTGGACACTCACACATAGAGCCCGCTGCTTTCGTTTAGTCTCTCTCGATCATCTCCCGTTCTCTTTCTAAACCAACTGCGCGAAACTGAATGCGCATTAAAATGGTGAGGATAAAAAGGCGCAATACGGTGAGGCATCACTGTATTTATGCTTCAAAATTTTTATTGTTATAAATATTAATTATCGTAGCAGTTATTGTATTAAATATTAAAAAATAATTTTATTCGCGTTTCTCATTACATTCTTTATATGCAGATATGTTGCACAGTTCTCTGCGAAAGTTGTCAGTCTTTCCTGTTGGCAGCAATTGTCGCCAATCAGAAATTAAAAAGCGTCTGATACAGTCTGATCTGGTGTTTCTTTGGACATCATGGATGGACAACTACATTGTATTATTTCTCGATGCATTTAATGTTCTGATATTGAGACAGTTGTAAATAAAGATTTTGGTTATCTAAAATTTAGACTCTAAACAATTAGTTGTATATTTTGTTTAAACAACATGACGACAATAACGAAAATGGTGTCACTGTTGCGCCTTGGTCGTAATACAAGTCAGTAAATAGATTCTTACTTTATTTTTAGCAATTAATGTGTTACAATAGTAACAGCCGATCTGTTTCTTAAATAACAGTAGCTTCGTTTTTCAATTTAGCAGATTTCGCTTCCATCACCAATGGTTTTCACACATCTTCGGCGAAATATTTGAACCAGCACCGCAGGCAACTGTACGTTATTTTATAGAATTTCTTGAGTAGTTGTAAAACTCATTGTCATATCACTTGCAGAAAAGGTTTACCCACTAATCCAAACGTGAATGGTCCTCTGACTACTCTGCCGGATTTTACTTATAAAGATAATAGACCTAGTCCTTATGGATCCAACCAGTTGCAGCGTATAATAAAACATCAAAACTACATGGTACATATTTCGATTATATTTACGGCAAATTAGAAGTATCAGCAATATTAATGAAATGTTATATTTATAGAAAAGGGTTGAAAAGTTGGTTGGTGAAATTGATTATGCAATTGAAAGACACAATAATTTGTTAAAGTTGAAGGAAGAAAGAAGACAAAAGAAATTGAATAGTAAATTAAAACCAAAAGGGCAGCTACTTTTAACAGACAATTAATATTCCTTTGTAATTGTACATATAAGTAAATAAATTCACTATATAATGATAGTAATTTATTTCTCTTTCAGTTCATTTGCTACTTGGTTATGTAAATGCTGCAGCATTAAGTAAAAAGATGCTTGACCTATATACATTTATTTGTTTATCTAAGCTCATAGTCCATTGGATATTTTATGAGCCTTGGGAAGTTTTCCCTTTCTTCTTCAGGTATCTCGTGTAGTTTTACTGGGACTGGTTTCAGTTGTTTAATTTGATGAGTGACATTTTGCAGCATGTCTTCAGGTACATTTGAATCTGGGAAAACATGTAATCTTTGCATTGTGTGTCTTCTTTGTAAATTTCCAGGCATGGAACTGTAAACTGCTTTTGTCATAATCTATGCATAGAAGAAGAAGAATATTATTTCATCCAAGATACATTAACAGACGTTAATTCCACTGTGTAAAAGAATTTAATGATTGGGTACCATTGTTGGATCCTTTTTGTGTAATTCCCACGCGAGCGTCCAAGTTGCACCTTTATGATATCCAGTATGATGGAAATATACACGTTTTTTCCATTCATCTCCAGGCAAAGCAATCAATTTGCTATTTATCACTATTACATGATCTCCACAGTCATCTGTACACAAATTGATGATAAAATATGCAGTACTAAAAAGTCGAATCATAATTTAATGTTAAATTTCATTAAAATTGTATATAACATACTTACTCATAGGGTGGTATATAGGTTTGTAAAAACCCTTAAGATAATGTTGAATCACTTTAGCACTGCTAAATGGATTTTGCCAAGTTGCGTCGTATATGTGCCAAATGCGCGCAAAAGTACCCCATTGCTAAAATTTAAATTATTAATCAGATTATATAGGTTTGATGAAATTATTTCAACAATCTATATGACTGTTCGTTAAATAATATGAATGGTACATGGTAAATAATAACTTAAAATTTCAAACCTGGCCTTTACGGAGTAGAGACATAATGAATTATATTAAAAAATCAACGTATATAACAATGTAAATGTTTAAATTGTATTGTCCATTCTATTTTTCAGGTTAAGTTCTGAAGTTGTATGCACAACTTTACAAGAACACAGTCTTCGTTATTATTTAAGTTGGTATTACTGAAATGCAGGTTTGTTAAGATAAAATTTTACGCTTTCCCATCTATGTATGTGTCAGTCAGCGTTGTCAGATTTGAAGAAATTCTATCCTGGCGCCGTTGATAGTACAGAGACGGAACTTAGCTTGTGAGAATATCACTCTATAGAATAATAAATACTCGTAGATTTACAACTTCGGCTTCAACGCTATACTGGAAGTCAAGGTTATGTCGAGGTTATACCAGGGCTATGTTTTGTCAAGGTTTTGCCAGGATTATGTCAAGGTTATGTCAGGGTTATGTTATGTCGAAGTTATGTCAATCGCCAGCAATCCCTTGGATCTTTCTAGGGTGTATACATTGGGAACTTTTAGGTTGTGGATTGGGTTGTTTCTGATTTTGGGAACAAAGTCGAATTCAATGCTATAAATTAATTTTAAACAGAGACTACTTATGAAAAAGGATTGTGACACACAATCTAGTTGTTTAAAGCAATAGAATCAACATTTAAGTAATGCCTCAAAGTCTGAAATTAAAAAGTAATTCTTTATTTAGTGCGCAGAATTTTTGATTTTAATCTGCTGTATAATTTCTAAAAATTGTATCCTTAATCTGTTATAGCACTGTTTAGTTACAATGTAAGAATAATTTTAACGACTTTTGCTACTGATAAAACAATATAATGAGTAATACATATTGAAGGCTGATCTATTGGACAATGTAATTCTCCCTTCAATGTTCCCTTATTGCTTTTTTTTGATGACCCGTCTTCACTGTTAAATTCCAGATCTTCGAATCAAATAAAGTATATAATAGTAAAAAATGTTAATGGATCTATTGACAATGGAAGGTTGTTATATTGATAAAATAAATTTATTTCTTTTATATATTACAATACATTGATAAGCATTTTCTGTCACCAGTATTATGTAACTCTTACACTATAGATTTTAAATTAAATTGTATATAAAATTATAAAAAAAAGCGAAACATTTGAGGAGCACATTATTATAAATTACTAAATAATGTAAAGTTTGTAGGATTTAAAGTAATTTTCGGGTCTACATTGAAATAATAATTACAGTTTTACTAAACGGTTTTACTATAATATGTGTAACAATATATCGAAACAATAATTAGTTTGAAACATTTGTTGTTACAATACTTACAGCAGTATTCATGTAAAAGTATTTACATAAGAAATTAAAAGCATTCACGTGTCTTTATACGGTAAAATATTAAAGGCATACAATACCACTCTTAATTGATAATGTTTTCTTTATGGAATTTTCGAAATATTAATTTTCGTGCGTACTATCAGATTGGCCAATAAATCGCTGCGTTTTTCTGCATAGTCATTTATCAGAAAAAACGCAATAACTTATTGACCAACCCAACATACAATTCAATAAAAATTCTAACTGTGCCGTGTGTAAACTATAAAATGCTTCTCAGAAAATATTTTACGAAATTCCCTTTAGTTAACCGTGCCGAATTACGAATTATTCATAAAAAATATTTATTTCTATATTATATCTTTTCAAGTAGCTATAGATTTATTCCTTTTTTTCAATTGTTGCTCCTTACGCTCGTAATTAATATTTTCATTTAAATGTTTCCTCTTCCTCGGCGGTTTAGCACTGTATTTAAATGGCTGCGCACCATTGTCAGTTTTACTGTTAATATTAGAGGAGTTCAATGAAACGCAAAGTTTTGTCGAAGCTTCGAGCTGCGGTTCATCCGACACAGACACATTTGTATTTGTATTTCTACAGAACCGCGGTTCTTGGAGCATGGAACACTTATTTTCTATCGATTCGTTGCATTTCGTATTCTTATATTTCACGTCTTTGGTTGTTACAGGAATCTTATGTTCGTCGACCATGAATTTATCCAGAATCGGTGTCGGTATAGGAACAGGAATCGGTATAGGTATGGGAACAGGAATAGGATACGGCACGAGAACAGTAACAGGCGGCAGATGATTGGAAGACAACGCGCGAACAGACGATTCAGCTTGACCAGACTGTATCGAAGGCGATCTTCTCGTGGAAGCGTTAATTTGCTTTTTATGCGTTGTCCGATTGAATTTGTTTGCAAGATATTTAGGCGGCAACGCCGCGTCGTGCTCTATCTTAGACGCACTCGCGAACAGGTGCGGCGGACTTACTATTTCCGATGCGGTGTCTTTTTTCTCCTCTTGCAAAACTCTTATGTCTTTTACATGGATATTGTTCTTGAACACTGCGTCGTTGTGTTCGTGACTACGCGAATCACAGTTAATAACATTTATCAAGCTACAGTTCTCCGTCAAATTGTTACAACTCAGAGCATTTTGCTGAGAACAGTTCACGATGTAACGATTTTGATTATTTAGACAACGACAGAATTTGTTGTCCTCGAAAGATCGCTTTTTATCTCGTTCGTTTATGTCATTTTCGTTGATTTCGGTGTGAACGTTCTTCTTGTTCCCGTTATAGATACCGGCTTTGGAGCATAATTCGATGTAAAACGAGTCTCTATCTCTTATCATTTTTCTAGTAGATTCTATTGAGTTCTCGGCTTCGTTCTCACCGCTTTCTTCCGATTTCTCTTGCAAAGATAAATCAGAAACCGCGTGTTCATCCGCTGCGAACGCATTCTCCGCGGAACTACCACCGATCGGCGATTGGCAATTCCGAAACCAAAGCTCCGGCGTTATCAAATTACCTTTCTCTGTATCGTGGCAAGTAACGGTGTTCAAACCATGAAGCATCAAGTGCGTTTGCGTTTCGTGGCAGAAGATGTTCATCTTGTATTGATTCAAACACTTGTCGCTGCAGAATTGCAGTTGACTCTCGCCGTCCTAAAAATCGTGCGATTAGTTGAAAACGAAGCATTGCTTGCGACAGAATTGTCAAAGATAATTGTTTCGCGTATTATATTGTTTTAATCGACATACTTGAACGTCGACATAGCTAATTGGATTTTTCATGTGTCTGCACCAATTGCAGGTTTTCGTCCGCTTGAAGACGGCTCTTTTGCCAGCTGCGAAACAGGCCTCGCTGCAGAAATGCCCCAAAGCGTTTATCGAATTGCAAGGAAGCGAGTTCGTGATTCCGGATTTACAGGTGTCGGTGATTCGACCGCACCAGGAGCAGAACGCGTCACCTGTGAAACATACAAAAATGTTACAAGTAACTGTACGTAATGAACAATATAATTGTTATTCTTTACCTGAGCAAATGGAACTCGGGAAGTTGTTATAAGAGACGTTGTTTGTGTAATCGACTGCCTCTTTTTTTAGCGATAATGGAGTCGATGGTATTTGTCCACTCGCTGCTGTTAAATTGTTTACTGAATATTGTAAAGATATATTGGAACCGTTGCTGGCTGAGTTGGGGGTGGTGAGCGGTAGGGGCGAGTTTGGTTTCTCCTTGCTTGAAATGAAGTTTGACTTCATTTGTAGTATTTGATTATTTTTTGCACGAGGCGAGGACGAGAAATGATCTAAATTTAAACTTCTTGTACAATCGCTGTCCACTTTGTTATAACCGTACCAGCCCAGCAACTCGCTCATTGTAATCGCTGCATATTCCTAAGGTAACAAAAAATATTACACGCAATTATTTAATAGAATAATTAAATTTTCGTTTTTTTAAAATATTATTCAATTATATCATGTTATACAATCGTACTATAATTTATTTTAAAGTAACAATAGGCTTAAAATTGTGATATTAATTTCGATATTAATAATTTTATTAATTGCGCTTCTTTCATCATGTTTTTGTCAGAATTATAACAATGTTAATAGAGAGATTTTTTATAAAAATTCCAACATTGTTTTTCCGCTTGCGTATATTTTTTATTTCAATTACTCGTCTTTATTTTGCAACAGTATAATTAGCAAAGCCTAATAAATCGTTATTAACAAATAGAAATGTAAATAAATTCATGTGCAACATTCAAACGCGTTCATTACAACGAAGAATGATCCTATAATATTACGACTCTAATTAAATCAAGCGGGAAAGAGTAATTTGAAACTCGTTGCTCCTATTATTACATCGTATGTACACGTTGTAGAGAATTTCACGAAATTTAGTATACATATGTATTATTTATAAAAGCGATCCTTAACAGCTCCGTAATACAAACGTTCTTTATTTTTTTGAATTTTTAATGTCACAATTATATCGACGTTTACTAAAGTCGATTTACGTAAAAATTCCTTTGCAAACATTAAATAAACATTTACGATGTATAAACAAACCTAAATTAAGCGTGAGGTAGAAATACTTTTTACTTTATTCAATTTCATATTTTATGCATTTATAGAATATTTTCGCTGTAAATTATTTCTTTTAAAATTCGACGTAAACAATTAATTGCGGGAAAATGTAAAAGTTTAAATAATAAGATATATTTGCTGTTGCTTCCGTCGTCGATCTTTAAAGCACACCGAGGAGACGATTTTATAACAATCGTAATTACTCTTTATGAAATACATAAAAACAAATTCCGACAAAAAATGATAACAAATGCAATCGGATAGCCGCATCAATTACAGTGGAATATGGTTAAATGGATTAAGTTACATTTTAATAGTATAAAGGTTGTACTGCTCTCGTGTTACTCGTATGGAAATACTTCATTGTATTTTTATAATTGCACAAAGTGTGCAATTATTTTTATTAATTTTTATAAATATAATAATAA
>CM052148.1:16044178-16137691 GCA_028455555.1 Augochlorella aurata | reverse complement strand
TAAAAAGCATTTTAAAAAGTATTTGAATAATAAACGGTGTTGGAGTTCCATAGTCCTATTACCATTGTCGTGTCGCACCCATTGTTACCGACACTTCAGAAATTTAATCTTCTTAGTGAGAATCGAGTATATATTCGGTAGTACATCTATAAATGTTCTATTTTGGTAGAGGGCGCAGGAAAAACATTGATTTGGAGCGATTTCAGAACTGTCTAACAGGATGTGTGAGTGTGGGATACCATATGAGATACACGTATGACTCATATGATATGAGTGCTATGTCTATGCACTATGACACCTCGCCTGTGGTAATAATATGCATGTATCGCATATTAATTGCATCTTTGCAACATTTGTAACTTATATTATATATTAATAAAGTATTTGGAAAATAAAAATGACAGAGGAAATGACCGCTAATCAATTTACACAAGAAAGAAAATGGAACGAGGTTAAAATAGATGACATCGTTTATATGATTTCTGTTGCAGAAAAGGATAATAGAATCGAAGTTGTTTTAACTAATTTTATTGAGATATGGATGGAAACATTGACAGATGAGGTCATTTTAAAAAGATGCAAGGTAATCAATCGCACGCATGTTTATTATTTAATTAGCGATGTGGTATTGTTTAAAAATACTTAGCCTAATATTTTTATGAGCATAAAATCTTGTTCTTTTTTCACGATGCAGGATCTAAATCCACTTCTAAATGTCGATGCCCTTAATTATAAACACATTGTGGCAAGTATGTTAAATAATGTACACAAACATATTGATGAAGCTTCTGTCGAACAAATAAAGTTACGGATTCAGATAGACAGAGGGTCGATGAAATTTATTTTGAATTTATCGAAAGGAACACAGCAACAGCTTTGGGAAATTATAACTAAACCTCTGTGTATATCATTTATGGAATTAAATCGTCGGCATAAGATTATATTAGATTTGATAAAAAGGAAGGATAAAGAGATTGCTGAATACAGAGCCGAAGGTGTTGAATTAACAAGAAGAAAGTATTCTTTAACATAAGGAGTATTTCTATTTTACTCCATTGCAATATCAAATCTAATAGTTTATTTACCGTTACAGAAAATCTTAAGACAGAAGTTTTTAAAGAGGAACAATTAAAAATGATTATTCCAGTTCTAAGTATGAACACTTATATAAATGTGTTTCAAGAAAGTGAGAATTTTTATAACGAACTTAGTTTACAAAAAGAGAGCGAGGCAATTACAAAATCTGCAAGGTGCTAAAATAAAAACATTACATTTTCCAATGAGCTTATAACAGTGCTTACAATTCAATTATGTTATTGATTCTTATAGTGATACCAGTGGTAATAATCAAATTGAACAAACAGAACAGACTTCAACTAAGTCTATAAACAAGCATAAAAACGGTTCCAAACAAGATATCTTAAGAAGAGTTTTGACTGCAACGTCTATAAGATCAAGAGGCACAAGTCAGAAAAATATACATAACTCAAATATGAAAACTATAAACATGATGCATAGGAAACCTATTAAAAAGTTAAGTAAAGGTTTGACGAATTTTATATCGTAAAATTATGCCAGGTTTAATGTATTGTAAATTATAATTTAATTATGTGCAAAAAATGAATGCATACACCATATTGTAAATTTAAAAAATATAAAGGATATATCCTTTATTGCGTACAATTTGTATAAATTGCAATGAATTTTTATGAAATTACACTTCTATCAATTTGAAGTATAAAATACATATACATATATGTATGTACATAGTTTACAAAATATGAGTTTTTAATTTATGTATTGCTTTTATGTAAAAATATATACAAAATCTAATGAAAATACTTAATTTATCTTTCATTTTGCCCTTGATCATCTATGGACTATGCTAAACGTAACAATTATTTGTATCGTAAAAAATTGAAAAAGCTATCAAAAAAGGATATACTAGCAGATAATATCGGTTCAAAATGTGGACCGACGTAATAAAAAAAGTGGGCTCGTCCGGGATTTGAACCCGGGACCTCTCGCACCCTAAGCGAGAATCATACCCCTAGACCAACGAGCCACGATACACATGTCTCCTACTCAGGAGGTATCTTACGTAATGGCGGCTCGATGACCGATCGACAGCATTATCATTCTTATTGTTTTATGATAATTTTCTTCATTGTATGGTACCGTGCATGGAAAATGGCGGAACGGGAACAGCAAGACTTCAACAGGAGCGCGTTGACCGTGCGATGTGAACGGGTAATTGACGTGTAGCTTCATTAAAATATATGAGAAATGTTTGTATCGCAGGCGGCCGTTCTATGACATGTTTTATCACATATTTTTGTCAACATGTTAGGCATGTTACACGGGTCAACGCGCGGAAAAGATCCCTGAGGGCTTGGTAGGTGTCGTCGGCTACGATTGTACGAGCTTAGACCTTTCCTACAACGAGCTAACCTCAATCACTGCTGTCAAACACTTCGAAAGGCTGCAGGTGTTGATACTAGATAACAACAAACTCCGAGACTTGAAAACACTGCCTCGAATGCCAACATTGACCACGCTCAGCCTGAATAACAACAAGGTTTGTTTTTTTCTGTTTATTTTGTTTTGAATACTATGATTTAACCGCGACAGTTCTTGCATCCGTAAAAAATGTGCGCAGAATTGCATACGTTTTTTGACAGGAATTATTCAAGTCATGTTTAATTTGTATTTAAGTAGAAAATAAATCGTGTAGTGAATCGTGAAACTTAAAGTTTGTGTGAACATTCATAATGTCAACAATGGATCACCGATAAAATTTAAATTGTATATACGCCGAAAAATCGTTAAATCAGCAGATGATACTTCGATAATTAAAGACCATTTTTACAAAATACATATATAGTTCTTTAAAATTTATATTTACAAATATATTTTATATATGAAACATTACATTTATATTTTATAAATATATTTTCCAAGTACAGAACAATGTTTACGATAATTTTTAATGCGTAAAAATACGCGTAAACATATTTTTCGCTTATTGATTTATCTCGCGAAAAATTGAAAAATTTATCGATAAATTTGGACTTGGAATTGCATCATTAATGTTAGAAAATTATACTATGTCGAAGCTTAACAAAATAAACAAAAAATATAATGAAATGTAATTAATCAAATGGCATAAATATTTTTCTTATACGTCCTACGTAAAAAATCAGTAAATCGTCTTAAAGTTGGCTAATCTAGCATATACATAGCATGTACATAGTGTGAAATATTATTCAGCAAATTAATGCGACTTACTTATACGCTTAGTTACGTAAAAATAGATAACAGTTCTGTAGCTATTTTAGACGCGTTATTTTTATTGTTATTTTTTCCTACGTTTAGATATCTCACATAGATGGTGTATTAAAGAGAATACGGGAATGTTGCCCGAATCTGGTTTACGTGAGTCTGTTAGGTAATCCAGGATGCCCTGATCAATTGACCAACCCAACCACAGAAGAAGCAGATTATAACCGATACAGACTATACGCTATATACCTGTTGCCGCCGAGTTTACGATTTCTCGATTCACGTCCAGTAACACGTGAAGAAAAAGTCGATGCGGAAATTCGTGGCAAATACTCGAGAACTGTAAAACTTGGCCCTGAATTGCCGCCGAGATTCGTATCAAGCTCGATGGACGAGATGGACGATATATTTTTTAATATACATTACACTCCTCTTCCAACATCGATTCGAGATCCCCATGACCATAAAGGTACCAGTTTTAATTACGTTTAATTAAACTGGTTTCGAAGTAATCATTGATTTATCTTAAAAATGTGCTAAATCTTCTCTTAGAAGGATTTTTAGGAAGAGGTCAAGAGATCGTGACTTTTATCTTGTAAAATAAAAAAGGATTTAGTATGTAGATCACTTACTTACCGACTTGGCCAACATTGTTGGACTTCCAAACCATCCGAATCGGGATTATTTTCCCAATTTTTTTTTAGTCTACATATAATATTATTAAATTTTTAGAAATAAATAAATAATTGTTTATTTAAACTCACCAAGTCGTGCTAAGTGATATGATATAATGACTTCTTTTAAGATTACTATTTAACAAAAAATTGTTGAGTTCGCTCTAAATACACAGTCATTAGCACAGTCAGTGAAAGGTCAATTTACACGAATAAATATTATATATCACAAATCACATTTTTTTTCAGGTGCTTTTGGAAAATGTAAATACCGATACTCTGGCAAAAATTCCGAAGGAAATCGATTTATCTCCAACAACGATCTGTGAACGTGAGCCTAAAAAACTTCCTTCGTGAATAAATTACCGCCATGTGTTTCTGAGAAATCATAGAAACAGTAGTTAGGAACGTAGAGTGACTACCATGTAAAGCTGTAGCACAAATTGTACCTTATTTTTATATGTAGCGTTCGATATATTCGGATCCGATCTACGTGCCTGACCCCGCGGGTCTCTGACTTATTACTTTATAATCGATCGTTATGTTTTTATACATTGTTATTCTTTTTGTACTATGTAATATACGTATGTACTTACATATTAAAGCATAATTCAAAATAAATAAACGTATAAAATTTTTATTATCATGTACAACGATGTATGGGACATATTGTAAGTAGGCGTTTAATTCTATTTCCTAACGTATCTTAAAGGAGCGTCACACATTGTTCCAAGCGTTTGGTGTTCGGAAACAGAGATGAATAGATGCGCAACTCGAATTTTTACACATTATGGTCCGTATACGCGAACTTATATAGAAAAATTTCAGTAAAGTCTGTTTACAAACATCTCTGATGTTGTTTAGTTCGATTTAGGCAGTCGCTTGTATTTATAATTCTATCCCGTTATTGCACTCAATTAAACGACCTTCAATAATATCCGGAAGCTGAGTTGTCCGATAATGCGTTTGAAACGCTCGATCAAAATCTAAGCGTTAAAGGGGATGCTTACTTATAAATAACAGTGGGCAGCAATGTGTTAACAGGCCTCCCCTCTTTGCTATTGACTTTTACTGTTAATTTAGCGTTACATTGGTCCTTAATGCACAAAGAACAATCTCTGGCTTTCGATGACCGCGTCCACTGAACAGATAATCAACCTCACTTTGAATGTACGTTTCAAAGTATGTACCCTAATATGTAGCCACACGTTCCGTCAGACAGTGTAAACATCTCGCGTGAACGTGCATCGAAGGCAGTTTGTAGTTTCGATTTCGTTAACCCTGTATCTGGGATGAATTTTACAGTTTAATCGTCAAGAAGGTAGACGTTTCTCTCGAGCTGTATAGACATAGCAATCTTTGGATCTGTTTGGATCCCCATTCGACTGTTTTTATTAAGTACATTTTGGATTCTGCTCGATTGAGTCACGTTGATTTTCTCATTGAATCCGACAGCTTAGGAAAGTTATTATAAACCACGAAACTGGTTGAACCTCTGGAAAATCTTGGTCAAAATAAACCCAGACGAGAGTATGATTATATTACACAATTATGCGCTATCGTCAGATACCAAATACTCGACCAATTGCGTGATCGGTGAAGTACAAAATACCAAATTCATTAAGTACATCAACTTTCTGATTCATTTTATCCAGAACGCTCGAATACTCGAATTACAAAGATCCCCCTCGTGCATCAGTGTTTCGCAACTGATTCGTCTACTCGTGGCAAATACATACAGGCAGTGCTCGATTACGTTCAACTCTGAAGAGTTAAGTACTTAGTGAAATGGAATTTGAAACTGTAGGAATTTATGTACGCAACATTTAATAGCAAGACCTACAAATTTTCTACTATATTACATTTGCTAATTCACAAGGAAAATCTCTACTTTTACGAGAATTACTTGTATCATTGCCGACACTTTTTTTATTATATTAAAAAATATAACGCAAAATGTTACTTTCCTACCTTGTAAAAATTTGTAACGTTGGTGACAATTACATAGAAAAATAAAATTATAAACCGAACAATAGTTTTTCGGTCGTTTCAAAGACAAATACAGCTGACGTGTAAATACCGGATATGGGACCGGAAAGGTTTAACAGAGTGAACGAACCAATTACAACTCTCTTACGTAGTTGAATCGGAAAGTGAAACATTCAATGACTATGTACAAGGTAATGAAAATCACTTAACCATTGTTTGTTGTATTTATATGTTTGTATTTTTGAAATTATTAAAAATGGTCTTCACTGATCTTACTTCGAAACTGAGAACTGCCTGTACATAAGACACCCGCCGCTCACGCGTTCTAGTATTGACAGAAGCTCGTTCCGAGCCCCGTTGCTACCATACTCTTATTAATTCTACGAGAATGTATAAATATAACATTTATATGGATACATGGTTAAGTACTGGGAACCGGTCATATTTAATTTCTTAAATATACCATTCCATTCACTTGGCAATGTTCGACGCAAGAAAAAATGTTCAGAGTATTGTACAACACTGGAAGCATCTTTCTCTCCAAGAAAGGAAAGTGTCCACAATGGCCACCACGTTCCAAACGTTACATCTTCTTTCACGTTCATTAACCATGTTCTTGTTCCTTCCTGTTTATCCGATTTAAATCATTTAAATTTAATAAACATCTCTACCTCTGTTCCATAAATAATAGATACATAGAAAGATTTGGTAGATGACAGACATGCACTCAAATAGAAACGGAACAAGGAAACAAAAATAAAAAGAAAGAAAAAAGAATAAAATATACACGGCGAATTATCTAACATTTCATACTAAAATTTTTAGTTATTTTTGATGACACGAAAACTTGCCGAAGAGTTTGTTTATATTAATATCTAAGGTCACTCCAAGAACAACCAATTTTACATGGTTGAAATTCCAGAGGACATGATCTTGAGAAAAAATATTTATCTCAATATTTGCATCTCTGAAAAAAAACGTATTTTTTCTAGACATTTTTCTGAGTCAATAAAAAACAACTGAAGTATCTTAAGTTTGAAAGTCAGGTGATTCGCTTTGCAAACTAACTCTGTAAACAAATACTGTTAAACGCATTATTTGAGCGTGTATTAAAAATGGAAAATAGTATTGTAAATATATAAACAACTACTAATGATGTATCAGAAAAACATCAATAAAATATTTTACCAAAAATGAAATAATAAACTATCTATCACATTTTTTATATCGTAGATAGTGTTATAGAAACGAAAATCAATCGTCGTATCTTGATCCTTGAGAAGTGAATATTTGGAACGCAGTGGCATTAATTACCTCTTCCCATCTTTTCTGTTTTTCGTGATTAACACGCACTTGGCCACGAAGAATGCTCATGTACCGTAAATACTCGATTGGTCATCTCGTCTCACGGTTGGACGGATGCCGGTGAAGAATTGTCTCGCAATCGTCTACTATCATCAAACTTATCGGAGGAGGACGAAGTAAGTCTACCCGCGTAACCTTCAACATATTGCACGATTCTGCGCGCCAACCCCGAACGCTCATAGAAATTGATCGTTCTTTATCTGGTTAGTGTATCGTACTTTGCAGAAATGGGACATAGACACCGAGGGTAGAAAAAATAATGAGAGAACGACACGAAAGAACGTGAAAGGCACGAAGTAATAATAAGTATACAGGTAGTTAAAAAGAATCATTCAGTACTTATGCGGTACAGGACAGAGCATATTAAATGAAAGAACCTTAGATAACATAAACTTTCTTATGTTAGGTGTTTCATCTAAGTGTACCACAAAAATTACTAGTAAACTATTTGTTACAAACCTGTAAATAAAAGATGAATGGTACCAAGTAGGGAACACCGAAAAATTCAACCTTTTATGTTGCTTCAATGTTTATCAAAAATTTCTTGCTCAATATAACGTGTTCTATGTACCATATAAGTACTATATATGTGTCTTTATTACTCTGTATATCGTGTAGCTCTCCGCATAGAGAAACTTAAAACGTGAGAACAAGACACTTATAAAATAAACACTACAATAGAACTAGAACGGTTTACGATATCATGTACAAATTAAACTCGACGTGAGCGTAAAGCACTAACTAAAAAATGAAGGACCGATCGTATTCGTAAATTTAAATTAGGTAAGTACCTGGCGACAGTGCGCCAATATTGGCAACGATCGCGTTGCGAAATGGTATCGCCAACGGCGGACGATCATTAGAAATTTCAGACTGTGTCCTGGACAGGATACGATGCTCCCAAAAGGCACTAATTTCCATTCTCCGGGAATCACATTTCGATCTATTCACCGTTTGCCGCGTTAATACAGGCCACGTATGTACAGTTCGGTTAGCCTAGGCCGAATCGTTTGCAATTCCATTGATACGCGAAGCATACTATCGCTGAAACATGGTGGAATTCATCGTGGTGTCTAAGTGCCGTTGTTCTTCCCATGGTTGTGCAGATTTGGCCTTAGCGTGACAGCACCCTCCACCCAGAAATTGGGTCTCTCGATCATGCTTTGCCATAGCGAAAGCTCGCGACCCGTGGCATCCATCCAATCTACCGGCTTTCCATAATGTTTTCCTAAAATTTTCATTTACATCATTTAAACGTTGCCAGTAACAATTATTTGGTAAGAATATTTTTATTAAAATGCTTGATTTTGTAGATCGTTATACATTAAATTAATTACTTTTACTGATATTTGAGACTTTATACAAAACACTAATGGTCTTGAAATGAATTTTATTTGATTGTTAAATTTCGTAGGGCATACCTGTTCCTAGATTAAATCGAACTCCGCCCAAAAATTCATTGCTAGCGATGCGATCGTGATCCCAGACTGTCAATTCCAGGCCACGTTCTGCCAGTTCCTGCAGACTCACGTCTTTATAAATAAAAGTGTGACCCCATACTGGTGAACCACCAGATCTGCGAACCACTCCAGTCTTTTGTTTTCCTGAACGACCTTTGTCAGGTAGTAAGTAACTGAAAAAAAATCAGAAATTAATAATCAATTTATAGAAGAAGAACTAAATTAAAAACATCTAGAGAATTATCGCTGCTTTCATTATGTACTAACAAGAAAGTATTAACTACAAAGTGTCATAACTAAAATTACATTTTCATTTCACTTCTATTTCATACAAGGGACGAGGAAAATTTTATTTTTACGTAAAGGTCCGCAGTCTAAGTATAGATACGAAAATTTGTCTAGAGTATTCTTTTGCTTACTATAATTTTTTTGTGCTAAGAAAACGTGCCGAATTGAACAACTAAATACCTTTTACAAAATGGATCACACGTGCCAGAATTCTTCCCCCTGGTTTGCAAGTTTCTCGCTTCTTTCACGAGCACGTGCAACGCTCCGCGACTCCAATTCTTCTTCCACTTCGAAGCAGTTCGATCTGATCCGATCTCTCGCTCACGGTCCTGTTGCGTGGGATCCGGTGGCACGAATTTCAGACCGACGATCACCTCACCTTTGTACGCGATGGGATCGTCGAATGGTTCCGTCTAAAATTGATTTGAAATCATTAATTATTCGAATCAATGATCATAATCAAACATTACAATGACGAAGGACTTACTCTCTCTTGAAGTGGGTACCACTTCGGGGTAGGATCGTCGAAGATCTTATTCTCCAAGGGCATTCGCACTTCTCCAAGGAAATCGTTGCGTCCAAACATGTCCGAATGCCAAACCGTCAGCCATAGTGTTCTGGTTTCCAGGCCGCTCAGACTCATATGGAACTGAAATGTTATTGCGATATTAGTTGCAATGTAATTTGTACTTCTATTCGTAACGATAGGTAAATGAATGTCGACTATAAGTTTACCTTCAGTGTTTCGTTGAATTCCGGATTCAAGGTGTGCTTCTTCACTTTGGTCTTCCGCTTGCCGCTCTTCGATTTGTCCGGCAGTAGGTAGACTTTCACGTACCTGATAAAAAAGCTCAGTTCTTATTGCCACTCGTAACGGGTTTGGATAACGGCTATTATTGAATGGTACAGTGGGATGACTTAGAGCCGTGGATACAAAAAAATTGCCATTCGCGTGCTTAAACTATTTTGAAGTAATTATAGTATTTTATAACAGCAACTTTTGCCAATTGCATAGTTTGTCCCACTTTTTTCATTTCTATTTAGTTTTGCGTTTTTACATGGTATATTATGGTATTTTGAAGTAATTAAAGTATTTTATAACAGCAACTTTTGCCAATTGCTCGCTTTTTTCATTTCTATTTAGTTTTGCGTTTTTACATGGTATATTGTAAACATTCATTAGGTTTTTCTAATATAGAAATAGGAAGAGTACGTAATATTCTTGGCAATCTTGATCGACTAGGGGTGTTCATGCAGATTTTGGTACATAAACTCGGTGAAATTAAAGTTCTACAAAATAAAAACGACTATAATAATTTCTATCAAACAATTTTTAAACCTCTTTATACGCTCTAAATGATTAAATAATTGTTAAATATATCTGACTATGCTCGTGCATTTTGTGAAAATATTTACATATACAAAAATATGTACTACAGTATATGTTCCACACTGTACCTTCAAGAAAAAAGTGTACTAACGTGTAAACTGCTCCTATAAATTGGCAGTAACTATTTATAAAGTGACAAGATAATTAGTAATTTGAAAGACACAGATCAATGATATGTTATAGTTTGTATTCCGAAGGTTTGTTTTTCTTTCTCTTAATAATCGCATACTACTCTGCATCAGTTTGTTTTTATTTCAATCGGTCATCGATTTTTTTAGGAAAAACGTTATTTATACAATTTTTTAATGAATTTCGTCTCGAAATGATTATTACAAAATTCTTCGTTAAAGAACAATATTAAAAATAAGTTGCAGACTGCTTCAGGTGTTCTCCTTCGAAATACAGATTACAACGAACTGTATAACAATACAATTACTGATCCTCTAAACTGTGATAGTCTGTTTGCGCAACAAAATATATTCTACGTCTAATATTAATTTACTAATACGGCGTCATAGAAACCATACGCACACTTCGATAGCGATTAAAAATTGTCAAATATTATCAAAAATTTAAACAAAGTCTAACAAAGTAATCTTATTATTTCTAAACAAATTCGCACGAAGATTTATCAACCAGAAATAGCTGAACAATAAGCATTATGCGTTAGTGCAGAAGACGAACAAAACGAAGCGTGTATATGTGCGTGTACATGTAATCTGTCTGGATATTATTCTGTGCACTCAATATTCTAATAATTTCCGTTGGTTTATGAAAAAATATCGTTCTTTTTGCAGAATCTTCTAGTTCTACTCTCCGAAATGTCTCTGTAAAATCTTCGGTTCGAATTCGTAATATTGTCTATTGAAAGATATACTTAATGAAATTATTTCCACGAACACCATTCGATTACTGAAAATGGAAAAAGAAGTTGATATTTTTCATCGTGAAAGACATGCGCGAGTCATAGTGCGAAACGGGAAACATTTCGCCGTACGGGGAGCACCGTGTCGAAACGAGTCGTCGGCTACTTACGGATCGGATCGTTTGCGTTTCACGTCAACGGGGGCAAGATTCTTGCATTTCGTTACGTGCACCTCGAACGTCAGGTGCTTGTAATCGTATTGCAACGCGAACTCGACTTCCCCGGTGACGGCTACCGAACGACAGCACCGGCCCTCTCCAGCACCGCTGTAAACCGACGCCATCGAATCCGAGCGTGCCTGAAAAATAAACAAATAAACAAATAAATTTCATAGAAAAATCTTCAACCAGATCACTTCGCCTGTTCTGAGAACGTCGGTATGTACACAGCATCCAAAAGCAGACCGAGTCAATTTTAACCAGTTGAGTGTGTTTGACGACTTTATTTCTATAATTTTACAATAATTATTTTAGCCATAATTACTACATTAACTTTATATATTTTATTCTTTACTTTAAAAAATAATTTTTTAAATCTCAATCTTCTAAAAAATATTGATATTTTATGGACCGTCACCCCTATAATTATATTATTAATTATTTCTGTCCCATCAATTAAAACTTTATATTTTATTGATGAACTTTGAAATCCAACTCACTACACCCTAAAATCAATAATATTATATTTAATTAAATTAATAAAAATAAAATAATATTATATTTGATTCTTATATACTACATGAACTTTATATATTTTACACTTTACTTTAAAAAATAATTTTTTAAATCTCAATCTTCTAAAACATATTGAAATTTTATGGACCGTCACCCCTATAATTATATTATTAATTATTTCTGTCCCATCAATTAAAACTTTATATTTTATTGATGAACTTTGAAACCCTAAAATCTATTGGTCACCGATGATATTGAAGATACGAATACCCTGAATTTAGTAATATTATATTTGATTCTTATATAATCAAGAGATTGTATAAGGATATAGAGGTCAAGACGAAATGAAACAAGCAAATGCAAATTATAAATAATTCGAGTTGCATTCGTCATCGCTTGATCATCGCGACACACACTGGTGGGCGCCTTGCAAAGAGATCGGCACAGACAACTGGTTAAAGGGTGGCCCTGCACCCTACGCGATACAACACAACGACACGGAGCCCAATATTCAGCTAAATTGCGACTTTAGGATACGTCCTTGACCTTATCGACACTTACGAGCCTCTCCGTACTTTGAAAATCCATCAATAACAACAATCCCGAGCCAAGTCAACTGAAACACTGGCAATGGTGGGTCATGCGAGAGATAGACGCTTATCTCGGAGCTGTGATCTGGAGCTCCAATAGCGTTATTTAAAAAATTCATAGATGACTCACGGTAGCGAGTCTGCTCGTTTGTTGGTATACGTAATGGCACAGTGAACTCCGGCTCGGCTGAAAAGTGCGATTGCCTTCTCCGGCGCACGAATTTGTTCTTAAAATGCACGCCCACGTATAGCAGTGTACGTGACCGTCGATGTTTATTACGTAATACGTTTGTACCGTTAGCAAGTGTCTACTAAATCGCGTACGCACGCCGATTATTTTATGTAGCAGTGTCCATGCTTCGTGCGTGACGATTATTCCATTATGTATATCTGTTATTATTATTATTATTACATAGTGCCCACAATGCTCGAAGCAGTGTTCCCGTCTGTTGGATTGACGCGATCAATTTTTCGCGTCCTTTTTTATTTTATTATTTGTGTCGAAATAAATAGTAAACGTTACTTTGAACCTTCCATAATAATATACTGTTATATAATATATTAATTTAATATACTGTTATATAATATATATGTTATATGATATAATATATATATCGCTTAAATTAATATATTAAAACTAAAATTAATAATACTAATAATAATACTTAATAATACTAACTAAAATTAATATATTATAAATTAAATTAATATATTATATATATATATATATATATATATATATATATATATATATATATAATATATTAATTTAATTTATAATATATTAATTTTAGTTTTAGGAAATAATAATAATACCAATTTAATTCCAGTGGAAAACTGTCCGGTTCGGAATATTAGGAAAAGCGAGAGACTCTATAGTAGAAACGTAAATCATAATTTCGCTGTCATCCGCTTGCGTTTTATTTATCACGTTGTATAACACGTGTGATTATAAGAGTAAACGTCATCGACAGTTTTTGCCAGCATTTTTTCTATGCAAATGCGCAAAATGGAGGCTTAACACGTCTCTCTTATGATCAGGTGTGCTGTTATTATTGTTATCTTGTTTAGATCTTAAATCGAACAGATGGCACCCACTTTGGTACATGATTTCATCGATTGTACATACCCCAAGACTAGATAAGGACCCTCGGGTAGCAAGATGACCCGAATGCAATCCCTGGTCCATGTCGTCTACGTCCATCACTGGATTCGAGCCTGTTCTAGATCCTGCGCCGATGATGGGAGTGCTGCAGGCCTCCGACAAGCTGCTACCATCGTCTGTAGCAACATAATTAAGTATTCCGAGTTAGTCATCGCTCGTTTCTGTAATTATATTAATTTTAATACACGGTTCCCCTCCTTTGTTGATTAGAATCTTAGAAAATGTTTATGTTTCTGCGAGTCGATGATTTTTAGACTCGAATTGCATCTGGCAGGTAGCTAATTGGATCCGCTTTCGTTCAATCTTGGATTATTGTGAATAATATTTCAGTATTTTTATATACTTACTTGTAATTAAATTTTGATACTATTCGGAATTGAAAATGGAACAGTTAACAAGTTAAATTTCAATACTTTAAGTCTGCATCTGATAGTCATTCGGTAAGAAAACCAGTTTAGACTAAATCAAGACTAGTGCGCCAGAATTGATAAGTCTGAGACACATTCGAAATAAAAAGATAAATACAGGTCTAACTTAATGTAGAATCGTAAATTTCTTCCAAACGACAAACTAAATTAATTTTACTGTTCCTGTTTTCCCATTCATATTTTCGTTTCGTTAATAACGCTACGATTCTGTATTATTTTTATTATATATTATATATCTATATCTCCATTTGTTATAAAAAATACTCCTTGCGTATGTACATCTATTTCAACGTTTAAGTATTAATCAGAAATAATATATTATTACAAATAATATTTATTTCCAAAAATCACTTGCAAGCGGGAAATGAGAGATTCCTGAGGTAATTTTAAGTAACTTTTTCCTTTACAACAATTTTCTCCGAGGCGTCGTTAACGAGTTATCAACGAAAAACACTGACCAATGAGAGACGCGCTCGGCTGGCGCGAGGCGACCGAGCCAGTCGGCGGAACCGGGCGTCAGCCGATCTCGCCTCTCACTGGTCACTATTTTTCGTTAATAACTTGTAAACAAAGCCGCGGATCGGAATTTCGCAAAGGAAAAAGTTGCTCCAAATAATCTCAGGAACTATTTCCAAATTGTTAGACATTTTTGAGGCACCCTGTATATCATAGATATATTAATCAGAAATGAACATCACCGCCCGTCTGACTGGACATTACGACGATGTTAAAATTGTTTCAGGAGGGGAATGTTAAAATTATTTCAGGAGGGGAATGTTAAAATTGTTTCGTCGCAAGGGGATGAAACGCGCGAAATCCGCGAGTCTATTTCCCCGCGACAGAATCTAACAAGGCAGTTTAATCGTCAAAACGAAGCTCAACCAACTTGTCCTGCCCCCACAATGGTTCATCGAGCCAGCTCCTCTCGAAATCCTGACCGACCGCTTGGGGAACACGTCGGTAAGCGGAGAGGGCCACGAATGTTGCTTCATTTTTTTCATCCTGCACTTCGGGAAGATGTCTTCCAGCGACGGGAATTTCGGATGTCCTCCGGAAGCCTGCTGCTTCCAATCGCCGTTGCTTTCTCGTCTCGCTTCAGTATTCACCGAGTCGTCCAGCAGGAGTCTCGACGAGGACCTCTGCTCTGTAGGCTCGTAGTCAACGGAGGACAGTATGTTTTCATTGAGCAACCTCGCGTCCGCGAATCTCAGCTGATCAGCGATATCGAAGCTGGCGTCCGACTTCGTCAGAACTTCGTTCTTCGTCAACGAGTCGTCGGATCTTGTTCTGTGCAGCTCTATGTGCTCCTTCTCTTCAGGATCGGCGATCTTCTCCCTTGAGAAAACGACGTTGGGGAACTCGCGAGTGCGGTGCAGTGGGTAGCAAGAGAGGCAACAACTGGGCAACCATCTCATGGTCAAGTGCCCTGGCATTTTCGTCATAGTGCAAAGAGTTCTCTCCGAGTCACATTGTCGATCGCTTGTCGTAATATTACAGCAATCGCGTTTCAATTCGAATTCTTCGACACGTGTTCGATGGTATAATTGTCCTGCGACGGTCGCGATCCACTTTGATGATGTATTTGAATCACAGTTTACTCGTTTCACGCAGTAAGTGAGTTAGACCGGGGATCTTTATGCGAATCGGAAGAAAAATTTGAGAATTATTCCGAAGAATTTGAATAGGTCGATGACGTCATTGCAGACATCGTAGAATGAAGATAAAAATAAACGTGTGTAAAAATTGAAAAAGAATAAAAACTAAAACATAAAAAGAATAAAACTAAAAAATAAAAACTAAAAAATAAAAGATAGGAAAATAAAAAATAAAAGATAGAAAAACAAAAAATAAAGAATAGAAAAACAAAAAATAAAGGATAGAAAAATGAAAAATAAAAGATAGAAAAATAGAAAATAAAAGATAGAAAAATAAAAATAAAAGATAGAAAAATAGAAAAATAAAAATAAAAGATAGAAAAATAAAAAAATAAAAATAAAATAGAGAAAAATAGAAAAATAAAAATAAAATATAGAAAAATAGAAAAATAAAAATAAAAGATAGAAAAATAGAAAATAAAAGATAGAAAAATAGAAAATAAAAGATAGAAAAATAGAAAAATAAAAAAGATGAAACTGTAAAATTCGAATGAATTTAACAACGTCCTCGCATCAGTCCAAACTTAGCAAATTACATTTTATCTTCAGTTTCCCACAGTGACGCGACAAGCTTTTATTTCGCACAGAGATCCACTGTCTAAATTGATAGATTTTGGCGACACGTTCACGGCCCACTTGCGATTGATCGGATACGGAATCGGTCACAGGTTTCGCGTTCGCTGGTCAACGGATTCGCGGAGGCCGCCGAAAGTACGCGAACCGAGACAGAGCGTTCTTTATACTGACGAGAGTTCGTCTGTTCCATGCCAGTTTCTGATAATCTGTCAAGTGGTATGAGGGTTACGATAAAGTTGATTTTGGTTGACCTTCTGTCATCCGGTACTCGTTGTGGGAGGACTTTCGTGTTCAAGAATCTGCAGCTGCGGAACTGCGATAAGGGATGATATTGCAGCTATGAATAGAACCTTCGCGGTGACACGTTTCTTTTTATTAACCATTTTTCTTTATTAAATGTCCATCCGCGATGCCTTCGATTTACATTGAATTCTCGTTCATTTATTTATCTTTATTTTTTACCTTTTATCTTTGTTTATTCTGTTGTTTATTCGCCGATACGAAAAGATTGGCTTTATCTAGCAGAGTGTTCGCCTCGCATTCTCGTAATCCAGAGTAGCAGATTGGAATTTACATAGCCTACTTAAAAACGCTCATTAGTTAACTCAACTTTTCCTATTGCGAACTGGTATCGAATTTTTATCGACGACTATATTCGATAAGAAGAATCGTGTGCGATTTAATTATTAATATTTAAATTTATTAATACCGTAGCCTCAGTTGCATCGAAGATTTTCGTCCACGAAGGATCGTTTACGTTGGCAACACCTATTTAACGCGGACGGTTACATTGCAAGAGCTGTTATCAGCGCAGAGACATCTGCGATATTTGTCTACCATATAAAGTAAAGAGTCGCGTTGATATATTATTAGTTTATTAGACGGTACCGTGCACGCGACCGTCAATCACAATCGCGATCTGAATTGCAGCCCGTGCACGCGTCTCAGTTTCTCGTGGAGATAGTCATTTGACTCATTAATGCGTCATCCGTAACGGAACATAGTATTCGATTCGACGCAACATTGCGAAACTTCTTTCTACCGGTTTTTAGTTCCACCAGCTCGAGTTGCTCTTTTCACCTGAGAAGTCGTTTCTATCTTTTATATTTATTAGATGGTCCCGAAAGTTTTTTTCTCATCGCGCTATGAATGGCATTAGATAATGAAGATGGCTCTGATCGTGTAAATCATACAGGCTTATCTATTAGCCGTCTATGTCATCGGTTTCAGTCGTCCCAGAGCTCTTTTGCAGTACGTTTCATTTGTGCCAGAGTCTCTTTTACAATTTTCATCTACAGCGTTAAAGATGGGTAGCGAAAGACGACATTTTCGGCATATGCTTCATTGTTTCAAAAAAGGTGATAGTGTAAAGAATACTGTCGACGAAAGGGCCTAGCCGACTAAGATGGTCAATATACCGTTCGATAACTGACCAAAAAAAACTCATCTGTGCAAAATTTTAACCCTGTAACTTGTCCGTGAGGGTAGTTACAGGGTAAATTAGATTTCGCGGTTTTCTAGCATTCCCCCCCCCCTTTAACGGCTTTCTAAAATTTTGAAAGAAATAAGGCTTTTTTTGAATATCAAGCCGCATGTTATAGAATTTTTTCAGATTTTTCGGTTGCAAACTGTGATTGTCAAAAATGGAAATTATTACTTCTTTTTATCCTTAAAAAATTCTCTTCGCGATAAACGCTTTAAGTCCATCAGCGAAATAAAAGCGCGCTTCCAGGATTATTTCTTGTCCAAAACAGAACAATTTTGGAAAGAAGGCGTAACGAGGCTTCCTGAGAGATGGGAAAAGGTAATAGAACAAATTGTATTCATATATAACAAAATAAATAATATCGTAAACAGTAAATATTGTGTATTCATTTCATATTAGAAAAAAGAAAGAAACTTATGGGACACCCTAATACTTCTTTCTGTCCTTAAAAAATTCTCTTCGCGATAAACGCTTTAAATCCATCAGCCAAATAAAAGCGCACCTCGAGGATTATTTATTGTCTAAAACAGAACAATTTTGGAAAGAAGGCATAGCGAGGCTTCCTGAGAGATGGAAGAAGGTATATAGAAAAAAATAAATAATATCTTAAACAGTAAATATTGTGTATTCATTTCACATTAGAAAAAAGAAAGAAACTTATGGGACAACCTAATAGCGTCGCTTTAAACTTCAAAAATGACGAAACAAAGACACTAGAAGAATCTGGACCGCTTTACGAGCCTGATAGAAAACATAAACATTTTAGAATCTCCGCATGATAGATGCTAGCAATCGCGCGGATAACGCGGCTAACGGAACCCGTTCGAATGCGACGGAATACAGAGATAGAAAATCCGTTTAACGAGGAAATACCGCGCCGCGTAATCGTTCGAACAATTACAGAAGACTCCGGGATCGTATTTATGCTTAAAGTGCAATTTCTATGAGCAAGAGTGAGCGAATGTGTGTCAAGGTGATCGGTTGTAGGAACTTCCAAAGAGAAAGATGCCTTTCGTAACTCGATTAAGATCGCGCGCTATTGAAATCGAAATACGGCAAAAGAACGAATTTGAATCATTGCGAGTACACACCTTTGCGGATTCTAAAAATATAACCAGTTATTAAAATTAGTTTATTACTTTCATCGTGAAAGCAAGCGTCGTTTCTTTATGTCGCGTGAGAGGAGCGAATCAATCATTCTGGGATTATCTTGTTATCTTGGCTCACTATTCCGTCGGTGAGCTAATAAATAATTTGATTTTCACTGTTAGTATCGAAATATAATAATATTTATTCGGGGATTTGTTCGTCAGCTGCGTCAAATATTTTTAATAATATTTACTTCTATATTTCTATTATTTTCTTTAATAGTATTTACCTCTATTTCTCTGTTATTTTCTTTAATGATATTTACCTCTATTTTTCTATTATCTTCTTCAACAATATTTACCTCTATTTCTCTATTATTTTCTTTCATGATATTTACCTCTATTTTTCTATTATCTTCTTGAACAATATTTACCTCTATTTTTCTATTATCTTCTTTAACAATATTTATTTCTATTTCTCTGTTATTTTCTTTAATAATATTTACCTCTATTTCTTTATTATTTTCTTTAACAATATTTACCTCTATTTCCCTGTTATTTTCTTTAACAATATTTACCTCTATTTTTCTATTATTTTCTTTAATATAAAATATTGAAAATAAAATATTTTCTTTATTTTTCTATTATCTTCTTTAACAATATTGACCTCTATTTCTCTATTATTTTCTACCTCAATTTGCTATTATCTCTTTCAAACGACATAGCCGACAACACGAGCGACAAATAAAGTAATAAATAAACACTGTTAGGCATAAAGGAAAGTGATATTCCGTCGTAGCATGCGCGTATTAATATTCAGTCTCGAATCGTTCTCAGGAAAGGAACGGGACAAATCGTATCAGCATACAATATAGAAAACTAATCAAACACGGAGTCTAACTATTTTCGCCAGTCACAATGCTTGTTTCTGTTACGGCGTATTAGGTCGATTCACATGAAAGATTCGAATAATGCAAGCCGCGAAACACTTATTTACGAACTGGTTTCGATCGCATTGCTTTTGCAGAGCGCGTCAAGACCTTTGCATACCAGTTACGTTCTTTACTATCCATTAACAATTTATTACCAGACAGCGAATTTTTATGCGAATATATTATCGTGAAAACGTAAACCCAATTTTCGAAATCAATTGTACCTTAAAATTCTCGTGGTAAAAGAGACACGCGTGTGTCAAGTTTTGCGAACGCACGAGTTCTTCAATTTTTAAATTAATTTATTAATAATAAATTATTTAATTCTTTCAATTTTAATTCAATTTATAATTTAATTCTTTTAATTTTAATTAATAATTAATTATCTATGTACAAGGTAGAGAAATGTTTTCTACGAGAAAAGATTTATTTTTATTCACAAATTGAGGCATAAATTATTTAATTCTGATTAATCGCGTGCTACAATTGCGCAGAGTTAATTATTTCTGTACAAGGTAGAAACATGTTTTCTACGATACAAGATTTATTTTTATTCACAGATTGAGGCATAAATTATTTAATTTAGATTAATCACGCGCTACAATTGCGCAGAGTTAATTATTTATGTACAAGGTAGAAAAATGTTTTCTACGAGAAAAGATTTATTTTTATTCACAGATTGAGGCATAAATAGTTGAAACAAAAAGTATCAATTGCGTAATTGAAGTAGACAGAAAAATGAAAACGAGAGCCTGGAGAGAAACTTTCGTCGACTTCTCCATTATATCGGGTGATAGACTGTTCAGTGTACACAGAATGCATTTAAATCCGCGACTAATTATTAGGCAACAGCGTTTCGCGAATAGAAAACGAGCGGGGGCGGAAAGCGTCGTCCGATCGCGAGTCCACGACGCCTGTCCCCGTAATAATTTACATGACATTAGACTAATTGACAGTGTATATTACGGCGAGCGATAGAATGGGAACGAATCGCGTTTGTAGGTAGCGTATTTTTGATATGAATAATGCATCGCGTAGGGTTGTCGAACCGAAGTGAGGCTTTAATAACCGCGCTACGGTAAATTCCTGCTCTTTGAACAGTGGCATGAAAAAGAAACTGCAAGCCAGCGTACTACTCAAGTAACCGATTTAATATTTCTCACTCGTAGCGAATTTTTATTCGAGATCGATACTCGTTGCAGTCGTTTCACGTTTCGAATATTATTCGTTAAATATTGCTTTGTTAAGAACTGTTTCTGTAATGCAATTTGAGGCAGCGAAATGGATTGGAGTTGAACGAAAAATATAATAAGAGGATAAATGTAATTGTTCACCCAAATATGGGCGACGCTAATTTTTAAACAATTTTGAAAATTCATTTTTATTTTAATATATTTGAACAAATTGAATTTGACTGGGATGTTTCGGATGCGAAAGAGTTCTAATTCCATCCCCTATGATCAATTTCAACTTTCTAATTTCATAAAATTGAATGATAATTGCTTTTATTAATAAAACAAAATTAATAAAATTGCTTGGATTAATAAAATAAAATTGCTTTGATTAATAAAATAAAATTAATAAAATTGCTTTGATTAATAAAATAAAATTAATAAAATTGCTATGATTAATAAAATAAAATTAATAAAATTGCATTGATTAATAAAATAAAATTAATAAAATTGCTTTGATTAATAAAACAAAATTAATAAAATTGCTTTGATTAATAAAACAAAATTAATAAAATTACTTTGATTAATGAAATAAAATTAATAAAATTGCTTTGATTTTGTGAAAATTTTGGTGGTCGATTGTTGACCCCGAACGTGTTAACGCATATTTATAAACAATATATATAGCGAGTAAAATATTTCTGTTCATAGTAACCCGAATATTACAACGCGGTATTCGTTATTATTATTAAATAATCTATTCATACGTAACAGTTAAGTTAACAATACAATTTTTTTATGCAATTACCCAGTATTGCTGCTAAAGCAACGAATCGTGTTCTACTTCATTACGGAGAAAGCAAAGCCACTGTTTTTCGTTAGTAGAAAACATAATCTCCTATTCAATGTTGACGATGCATATCGTTGCAATGCGAGTCGCTACGCGTTCGTGAATAATTTGAGAGATTAACAAAACGCGAAACCTCGCGGAATATGGCACAGTTTCGAAACGGTCCTAATCTCTTGAAGTTATAAATGCAGCCGGTAACATTTCATTTAATCTCGGCTCTTATTTTGGTACTGTGTACAAAGTATCGCCGCCTAGGGGGGCATTAAAATGTATCTGATTTGAATTTATGTTTTCTGAACTATTTCACTTTCTTCAACTGGCACAGAGCCTCTATTATAATTGAGCTAGTTGCGTGATACCTAATGTTTTAACGCGAGTTCTACAAACGTGTCAGTGCGATTAAAGAAACTTTGTTAACTGTTCTATACAGCTAATTATAGAATAGATTATTCTATGTAATGAAAGTTTACGGTTTAGTTGAATTAGTACAGTTATTCTAATTCCGGTCGATTTTACGAAGATAATTTTCACTAGATATAGGGTGGTGGAGTCGATTACTGTGGAGTCACCCCAATTACCGATTATTTTAAATTAATTTTATACTTATCGAATAAGTCACATTAAATTTTCTTATTCGCAAATAAATAAAATAAAAGACTGAGAAAAATCATATAAGTAAATATAAAATTAAATGTGAATATAATATAAAAATGAATATAAAATTAGATGTAAATATAATATAAAAATGAATATAAAATTAAATGTAAGTATAATATAAAAATAAATAGAAAATTAAATGTAAATATAATATAAAAATAAATATAAAATCAAATGTAAATATAATATAAAAATAAATATAAAATCAAATGTAAATATAATATAAAAATAAATATAAAATTAAACATAAAATTAAATATAAAATTGAATATAAAATTGAATTGAATTAAATTTTAAATCAGATATAAAGATAAATATAATATTTATTAATTAACGAACCAAACGTCACCCCACAGTAACCAGCTCCACTACCCTAGACAGTATTTTTAGATTCAGCTGCAATACTGTCTCTATAATACAGAAAACACGTTTCGTTACGTCATTCTCATACATGTTTCTCCGTAAAATTCGCAATGTCGGATCACCCTTCTCGAACCGTAGAACGTGCGACAAAAATAAATTGGACTCCCCGCGACAGCACTTTCTCTAGGATAACGAAAACACGTTTCGTCGCGTTACCAAAACGAAATTTATTGGGATCCCCGCCTATCTCCGAACAGTTCGCAATGCTGGGTCACCCTTCTCGAACCCCTGAACCTGCGACAACCGCTTAAAAGCGATTCTCATGGAGCGTCGTGGGCACGGTACGAAATTAGCCGCAGCTACGCCAGCAAGTAGAACGCGGTTTGTTAATGATCACCTTTAAAGCGTTCACTAGAGTGTAACAGGTGTAACCGCTTTATTACAAACGAGATTTCCCTTCTTTCTTCGCCCCCACCCTCCGCCGACCTTCTCCACTGTTCCCTGCGCAGGAAAATCGATACACCGGCGTAGTGTTCGGCGAATGCGTACAGAAGACTCAATTAATGCTCCCCGACTGTGCGGGAGACAGTAATCGCGGTAACGACGTTCGAATTAAAAGAATATTTGCCACCCCGGCCAGAAAAATCCGGCGAGAGCACGGGGCGCGTTTTAGGCTCCTAGGCTTTTGCGAAACTAGACTCGTTCGAGATTTAATTAAATCGCCGATAAAGCCTGCACTTGACCTTTTATCTGCTGCGTGAGTTATTGAATTTTAACGAGCCGGGGCTTACGGAAATTATCTTCTTCGACGTAACGCGTGCTTGCTCGTCGGAATTATTTTTTTCGTGTAATTGTCTGTTGGGGATATTTATGTATTTTCGTAAATAAACGCTCTGAGCTTTTGCTGATCTCCTATCGGAATTGTTCATCATTTTATACAGTGTTTTGTACCCTCTATGTCTGACTTCTTCAAAAATTGAAAGTACGAATCACGTGTTAGCATGTACTTTTTTGTCTTCTGGTGTGCTACATCTATTTATTTATTATATAAAGGCTGATGAGACAGCGTTTTAGAATCCTTCTGATTTTTTACCGCGGTCTGTAATAGTTTATTATTGTAGTTTATTTATAGCTTAAGAAATAAGAACTTCTTAAGTAGGATCCTGAATCACAGTTACAGATAACACGATTATAAAATGCTGATTGCAATAAACCGCTCCTGCCCGACGATTATCGCTGGTTCAGAGCCTAATAAATTCAGAATATGCACCAGCTTTACGCGGCAGAGATTTTCACTACACTTTTCTCGTCGGTGGCTCTCTTAATTGCTAAGGCGACTCCATGTTAAGAAACGAGAATCGCATAATGACTCGCTGGTCGTCTACAAGCGTCTACCATGTACACTTGAAAACAAAAATGCAAGATTGTAAAACGTCTTCAACAAGCTACATCCATGCCAAATGTATTTTTCGGAGTCTTCGTTTCTTCAATTTCATTTACTCCTCATGCCAGTATAATAAAATTCCTAAATTACCGAATGATCATAAGTTGATCTACATGTTAGACAACAACTGCTACAACGCTACTAAACGTTGTAAAAATTGTTGGTTATTGAGACGAGGATTAAAATACTTAAGAAGAATGAAACTATCAGAATCAATAATCAAAGAGTCATGTGTCTCAATACCACTGCACTCTCTTAAGAATAAGGACACTGAATTAAGAGGACTTACCAGAGGTGAGAGACATAGCTTGCTGTCTCCTGGACCTGGAGTTGTCCCGTTTCCCTACCGAGGACTGCGACCCCGAGATCTGCAGACCAGGAGCGCTGACAGCTCGTTTGGGACCGCCAATTGCGCCAGCTACGTTACTGTTCCTGGCGAACCCAGGTGGCCTGTACCTGGCCGACTTAACACCGGAGTGCTGCGGGAGGAAGTAGTAGACGCTGTGCGCCTTGTGCATGTTGGAGGACGCTTGCGATGCGACAGCAGCGAGGCCAGCAGGGGCTGTCGAAGCTGGCAGACGAGGCAGAGAGTTTGTTGCAGCCGTGATCGCCGACTGCATGCCACGAGGTAAGGTAGTAGCTCGGGATTCGCCGTTGTACTCGAGTTCGTCCTCGGTGTCCTCATCGCCAGCAGATGTACCTGTGAATGCAGGAAACTCGTTGGTAAAATGCACCGAAGAAAATAGAAGCTGAGGACAGTGATAATCTATAGGATAAAACTATAACTTACCAGACTCCGCTCTGGTGTTAGCATCAGGAACAGAAGAACGTCTCCTGTTGCTCCAGATCCTCTCCTCCACGGACCCACCGCAGCCGCTAGCAGCACCAGCAGTGCCTCCGCCAATGGAACCGCAGCTTCGAACTCTGTCCAATTGCTCCCTGGAGAAGCTCTTCGGATTGAACAGCAGGTCTCCCGCGCTGCGGCGCTTAGCTGCCATAGCCAGGGCATTGGCACTGGTGCTGGTACCAACGCTGACGTCTCCCGAACAAGCCAGCAAGCTGAGCTTCGTCCTAGAATCAGCCGCCATCAACGCCGACTCGAAGCTGCCTCGCCAGGAGAACCTCTCGTAATCGCTGGCCTCCCTCTCCTCGCCTTCCTGGCCAGTAGATGCTACTGGGTGGTTGTTGATCAACAGTAGAGGGTCATGGGACTTGGACCTGGGCAGTTGGAGATGCGTCGAAGGGGGTGCGTTGGTGGAATCCGACGTGGAGTCGTCGTCCTCGGTAGTGGACGCTGAGGACGGGGTTCGATGATGTTGGGAATACCTCCTCCAGGTGGTGGAGTGATGCTGAACGGCTGGACCGCCCTCGGAAACCTCGTGCATCAGCGCTACCAGTCGGCTGCCTATATGGTGCATCACCTTGGCAATTAACGGCGGACTGCTGTGGGGTGTAGAATTGGCGTCGGAGCTGACGCCGTCGCCAGCCATCTTCGTGAAGCTCTGGACCAGTTTCTGGTAAACGAACGCGGTGTCCCGGCCGAGGTAATGAGGCTGCATCGCAATCTCCGACGCCTTGTCGTCCTTCTCTTTGTCCAAAAGGTTGTTGTTCGAGGTCGTGTCGAATTTGCTGATGATCTGCTGGCAGCTCTGAGAGATCTGCTCCTGCAATGCGGATCGACGACCGCCAGCTGCCCCTTCCAGATCCGAGCTGGTGTAATCGGAGCTGTCGTACGAGTCGGACCAGGTGTCCTCGGAGCTCAGGTACTCGACGATCTCCCGCACCTGGTCGTCCCGAATCCCCGGCACCGTTTTCATCAGCCTGGTCAGCTCGTTCTCGAAGTACACCAACTGTGGCGGCTTCGTTCTGGTCTGCGAGGAGCACAGCCTGGCTTTCGACGAGTAGCCGGACAGCCGAGGGCTGGGTGCTGGCGAAGCACCGCTCGAGTTCGCGGCATTCGTGTTCGGGCTGTTCGAATTGGCGACCATGGTCTTGAAGAACTGCCGCATCTTCGACATCATTAGGTTCGTCTCCTCGTCGCTGGACCAGTTGTTGAAGCTATCCTTGCGCGACAGAGAGGCGTTCGGCAGATGAGGCAACGCGTTGTGACTTAGGAGATGGTCCACCTTACCCCCGACGCTCGTCTCGGCTGCCGAACTCCTTTCGGCCGATGTTTGATTCCCGTCGTTGTCTCTCTTCTCCTTGTTTCCGTCTTTCGACTCCTGGTTCGCCTCGACGTTCGACTGACCGTCGTCCGGTAGTTTCTGGTGCTGCAGGAGGTCGTCGCAGCTACCGACGAACCCTGAGTCCCTCGACTGTTGCTTGGACCTTTGATTATAGCTCGACGAGTCCCCTGAACTCATCTGGATGGTCCTCGAAGAGTCCAGCAACGACGCAGATGCGGCGTTAGGAGCTGCCGTTGGCAAGGACGAAGAGGACAGCGCGTTCTCCGGCTGAGGGGTCTTCGCTCGCTCGGAGTCCTCCGAGTGAACCGCTTCGGCCTCGTTCTCCAACACCACCTCGCCGACTACGACCATCTCTCTGCTAGGCTCCGGCGTCTTGTTTCTGTCATCCGGCACACGTGGACTCTGCGTGCCCATGTTCCTCGGCTTCTTCTTCTTCCGTTTCACCGTGTCGAACTGACCGTCCGTACCAAAAGCTGCCGTCTGCCCGTCGTCCGCGCCGTCGGTCTCGGTCGACGAACCCTCCGACTGACTCTCCTGTGCATCCTGGCTGAGACTCAGGTCTTGCAGGGAGTTCTGCGAGCTCAGGTTCTGCGAGCTCTGCGCCAGCGCCAGCAGATTGTCTAAAGAGGAACTATGCGACCTACCAGTGCCTCTGGCACGGACTAGTTTCTTCCGCCTCTGTGCTTCCGGACTAGGTCTGCCCTCTGAATCGCTGCCAACCGACCCATCCGAGTCGCGTCTATCTTGATCGAAACCAAGGAACTCTGACAAGAAGTATTTCTCCAGCCTCGAGGAATTCAGGAAACCGTCCCCGGACGCCGACCTCTCTTGGCCCTGCCCGGTGCTGGCAGTGTCGTCCTGTCCCAGAGACTCCAGACCTTCGGAATAGATGGAAGAAGTCTCCGACAAGCTGTCCACCTCTCGGGAGCCCATGCTCGAGTTGTTGCCATCTCCGCCGAGGCCGAAGAAGAAATACTTCTCTAGCTCCGAGGCCGACGGTGGCCTCTGCTTCTTCGACGGGCTGCCGGTCGCCAAGCTGGGTTCCGTCTCGCTCTCTTCGCAGGACTCTTCGACGATGGTATGCAAGGTGAAATCGATGGCCTGCCTGTGGTAGCCCCTGAGCTCTTCCTCCCGATCCCCAAGGTTGTTCGCCTCGTCCTCGGAGCTCTCCTCCGTCGCGGTGGTGGCCCCAGGCTCGTCCTCGTCGTGCGACACCTCCTCCACCCAGGAATCGTCGTCGGCCAGGCCGTCCTCCAAGATGACAACCCCACCACCGGCCGAATTCTCGTCGCTGGATTGCGGAAAGGCACGTGGCCGCGCATTCTCTCGATGGTCGCTCGCCGGCCGCTCCCGCGGCACGCTTTCCTCGTTGCCTTCGAGCCTGCCGGCGATTTTTCCGACGTTTTTCACCGACACGTCATCGCTTTCACTGGCACTGCCGACGCTGAGCCCGCTGTCCGCTTCCAGCTCCGCGTGGCCGCTGCTCGTCGCGGCAGCTAAACGTTTCACCATCAGCGGACGCCTGGGACCCTGACCATTCTTGCGGTGAGGCTGCTCGTTGACGGCCTCCAGCGCCAACTGGAAGTACCCAGCCAGGCCCTGGCCGGCCGTCCTGACCTCGTCCGGCTGTAACAAGGTCGTGGTGTCCGACGTGATCACGCTGACCGGCTGGTACGAGGCCTCCTGGGTGATCATCACGAGGCTTCGGTACCGATTGCCGCCGCTGCCGTTCGTTCCGACACTGTCGCCGTGAACCGCGGAGGGAAAGCGCTGCTGCGAGTCTCTGACCACGGGATCCTTCGCCGCAGCAACACCAGGGAATCCATTCTCCTTCCGAAGAGACGGGCGTCGCTCAACTGAGCAAAAATGTGCCGGTATCCCCTCCGCGGCGGTGTTGTCGGTGCTGCCACCAGCCTCCGAATCTCCGTCGACCTCTCCTACCACCTGCCCGACGGTGGAACTCTCACTTCTCGGCGTGCGCGAGCTACCATCCCTACCGTCGCTACCTTCCCAACCACCGACAGCATCCCCTACCACCTGGCCGTCCTCGGAACTCTCACCTCGTACCACGAGCGAGCCACCGTTGGTCCCGTTACCACCTTCCCAACCTCCGCCGGCGCCCCCTACCGCCGTCTGGTCAACGGTGGAAGAACGCTCACCTCTCACCGCGTCGCGGGCTGCGGGATCCTCGACCTCGGCACCACCAACGAACAGTTGAACCTCCTTACGAGCAGACGGGTGTCGCTCGACTGAACGAAACACCGTCAATATCCCCTCCGCGGCACTGCCATCCGTACCTCTACCACCTTCGCAATCTCCGCCGGCGTCCCGTACCACCTGCCCATCCGCGGAACGTTCACCTCTCACCGTGTGCGAGCTGCCGTCATGCGCGCCGCCTGCTGCGCCCACGCCGTCCCCGCACCTCAGCACCGCCCCGATTCGGTTGATGGTCATGTCTGCCACATCGCAACCCGCCGTGGCCAGTTCGATTCGGCGCTGAGACCCTGCTGGATCATTATTATCCCCGGTACCATTTTCGACACCGACCGATGCCTCGGTCTCCGTTAGATCCCCGGTCGCCGAAATTGCCGTTTCGCTCTTGAATTTTTCGACGATCGCCTTCTCATGATGATGACCACCCCATATCGATCGTCTCGGGGCTTTAGGGGTTGCTTCGTAGCCGCCGCTTTTGAAACCGTTCGCGACGTCCAGTCTCGGATTCGATCGATCCGAGGCTGGCAGACTGTCATCGTCAATGACGCTCGCTGGCGTCACTTCGTACTCGTGCAGCTCGTCGCTGCTGACCTCGCTACCGGTCGCGTTGGTATCGTTGCTCGTGTAGCTCTCTGACCCTGAGCTCGTGGCTACCGGGATCTTCAGGTTGCCATCTGCGAATGTGCCGCGGCCCACGTTACCGACAGACTCGTCGATAATGGCCATCGATGGCGCCGAGTTATCGACAGCCGTTTGGCCGTTTTCGCTCGGTCGATCAAAATAGATGTTCTCCGATATTCGAGGGAGACAGTTCAGGGTCTCGGAGTGGTTTTCGGGCAACGGGGTCTCCAAAGAGTCGGGGATAATGTTCGAGTCGCAGATGCTCGACGAACGGTCGAATTGGTTCCCCGAATCCGAGAGCTGGTCCGTTTCCGAATGGTCGACGCCATCTTGCGCCGCTGCGTTCTCGCTGATGTCCGTTGACTCTATACTGTCCGGGTCCAACGTCTTCACCGATTTCAGCTCGATGTGACTCTCCGAACAGTCGTTGTCGCTCGCGATGTACATCTCCTCGGGCAACGCGCGGTGATGCAGCAAGACGGCTGCCTTTTTGTTGTTGCACACCTTGGAGCGGCTCTCCTTCTCCACGGGTATCATCCCCTTCTTCGTTCGCAGGATCGCCTTCTTCGCGTCCGACCTGTTTCCCGAATTCTCTTCGCTGCTGCTTTCGAATTTCCTCTCGTTCGAACCGTCGAAGTTCGAATCCTCGCTGAAGAACCTGACGTATTGGAGGACAACCGGCTCCTCTTCCGGCAAGGCAGTCACTCTCTTCAAAGTGACACCGGCCTCCGCGGACTCGGAGGAGTCCGTGTCCTCGTCCTCGTTGTCCTCGATGTCGTTGTCGCTGGTCAGGGAGTCGTCGTTCACCACGAACACCTTCGAGAACCTGTGCGAAGACGAGTCGTCGTCCAGGTCGCTGCTGTCCGCGGAGGACCGTCCGGACGAGCTGCCGGAATCGTCATGCTGGAACATCCTTTGCTCCCTTCTGTCTTCGAAGGAGACGCTCTCCGTGTCCTGTTGGGAGTCCTCCTCGTATTCCTTCGCCTTGCTCGACTGCTCATCGTCCTGCTGACTCTTCTCGGCGCTCGCCTGGCTCCGCTTCCCCCGAATCTTCCCCGACGGCTGCTCGTTCCCTTTCAGCTCGTTCCCAGGGAGTTGCAAGCTGTCCGCAGACTTGGTCGCAGCAGCCGCGTTGTCTTTCTCGTCTTGGTCGAGCTGGAGATTGCACAGTCGTTGCTGGAGAGACTCGGCGGTCGTAGGAATGCTCGACGATCCGTACAGTCGCGGCGTGAGCAACTGGTCGGGTCTGAAGGTGCAAGTCGCCGGGTCGAAAGCGCTTGTCAGCCGTGGATCAAGCCTGGTTCCGTGCAGGGGTTGATTGAAGCGGGGATGCCAAGCGAACCATGGCGCTGCTGGGTCCCCCCTCAACCTCAGGGTTCCTGGCTCCGCGTCGCTGCCACCACGACTGATCATGGAGGACGCGGCGACCGCAAAGTCTCCGGTCCAGAGGGCAGCTGGGACCGGGACCGGATATGGAACCGGAACGGGTATCGGGACCGGCACCGGAAGCACGTTCGCGCCTCGCGAACCTCCGCAAGCCTATCGAGGGACAAAGAAGGGTTGGAGCCACGTGCAACTCGCTCTGAGACGTACGAATCGCTGCGAATCTCACAATCTCTCTGGACGCTATACTCCTACTTCGTACTATATTCGTGAGAGACTAATAGGGTTGCTAACAAGTAGTTCATCATTTCCACGATTCACGAAATTCCCGAGCTAAAATTGCCTACCCTTTTTTGTTATTAATAAATAAACTGCTAAGCGACATAGACAATCTCCGGAGAGATAAGAAAAATAAAATGGCGCACAAAATACTTGATTCAGACACGGCTCGGGTTTTAATAAATATTATCGAGGGCTATTTAAGAAATTAAGCTTACGTTAGGGTTTGCGAGCTGTCATGGCAAATATACAACACTATTTTCAAGTGCATCCTCTCATTTTTGTGAGATGTTTTCAGCACAATTAAAAAAAGATTGTTCCAATTAAAAAAGATTAACATTTTAGCCACCGGTAGTACGAGTTTAATACACATAATCCTCGAGCGTTCTATCGCAACTCGACTACCCAATTTCACAAGACGGATGTCCTGCAACGAGCACAACCTACCTGGCAAGAAGCGGTGGTTCCTCGTCCGGGGCAGCAGCTCCAATCTCCTGCGGCGTTGGCGGTGTCCGTGGCGACGTTGCTTGTTCCGACAGTGACCGGCAACGCGCCGGTCGGGGCCGGCAGTGTCCCGCTCTCGAAGTAGTCCCAGTCGCAATCCTCGAGAGACTGCGTGGGCCCAGATCCGCGCGGCAAACCGTTTAGGAAAGAGGAGCTCGAGCAGCTGCTGTCCGCGTCGTCCTCCTCGCGGCCGGAAGACGAGTCCGAGCTGATGAAGACCAGCCGCCTGTAATCGATGGTTGGCTGATCCTGACCCTGGCTGTTCCCGGTCGGACTCCGTTGTCTGCCACCTCGGCCAATCACGTGCAACGCCTGGAAACTCTGGAGCTCCTCCGCGCAACAGCTTCTCGCGTGCGATCGTCCTCTTCGTCGCGAACCTGTTGAATGCAAACGGTTCCGTGCGCGGGTTTAGATTGCTTTTTCTTTCAGCGCTCTCTTTGTATAATGGTCGATAAGATCGTAGGGAAAAAACGATACGCGACAGTCGCCGATCGACTTATCGGCGAATTATCTGTATCAATTCAGATGTTATCGATGCGCCACGCCGATAGCGTGCTCGAGGATGCTCTGATGGATTCGTAGCTCGATAGCGACACCGTGGGGCCGAGTTGTTGTTAATAATCGACTTTTCGAATGATCGTAATTTCGATCATTTGCTGGCAATAAATGATCATTCTGACAGAGAGTTCGGAGATTGAACGCTGTTAACGTAAGAATGGATTGGAATAATATATGATGCAATCGATGAAGAGGCAAGAATACGGAAAGCTAGATAGAGCAGATTGCAGATTGCGAAACAATGTTGCTTTCAACAATCAGGAGTTGGAGAAAAATCGGCTTATTTTCTTTAATTAACTACACTGGAATTGATTGGACGTAAAACAGTTCCTAAGAGTTAAAGTTTTAGTATGACAGGAACTTAATGTTAATTAATATAAAAATTCAAATGTAGCGAGTGCCAAATACCGTTTAATCAATAATATTATAACGATAAAATGATAATACCAAGTTATAATATTATTAAATAAATCTAGCGTGTGTCAATTCGGTGTTTTATTTATTTCACGGAGATATTTTTAATAAACGTTCTTTTTGCTGTTGCGAAACTTTTAATTTAAAACAATTCCCAAGAATAAAAGTTTTAGTACGACAGGGACTTAATGTTAATTAATATAAAAATTGAAACATCCTAGCGAGTGCCAAATACCGTTTAATGAATAATATTATAACGACAAAATGATAATACCAAGTTATAATATTATTAAATAAATCTAGCGTGTATCAATTCGGTGTTTTATTTATTTCACGGAGATATTTTTAATAAACGTTCTTTTTGCTGTTACGAAATTTTTAACGTAAAACAATTCCCAAGAGGTAAGCATTGTTCTCAAAAAAAGTCCACAGGATATCTTCTTGAAAGAAAGCTTTAATACCGGACAGAATTTTTTCCACGGCTGAAAATACTTGTTTATTTCGAAGCCTGGTATAAACACATAACATTCTCGTAATAGTAAATACGATAGGCAATGCTATTTCCTCGACTTCCGTTTCTGTTTCTTAACGTTACTTGTACCCCCATAATTTTCGAAGGCTGAACAGCTGTAAACGGATTCAATGAAATTTGCAGAGGAGCTGCAATAAAGGTGCTTCTACCTGAAACAGGTAATAGAAGTAGTGCGCATGCCCAGGTAAGAAGTCGGGGAATGGGTGCCCACTGTCTGCGCTCTTTCTCTGTTGGAAACCTTTCTCTTTCTAATGACGGAACGCTGGTCTAACAAGAGCTCTCATGCTCGACGACCACCACCGTGCGCCGAGTCAGTCAATACATTCGACGTTGACAACTCGCTTTTGAGCACCCACTACTGTTCCAATATTACAATATTATTAATATTAATATTTCGAATATTCACTGGAACAGTTTCCAAGCTTTCCGCGGTCTTTAGAGAGTAATAGAAATTCTAATGAAGTAATGACGTTTACTTGACATTGAAATATTGTTAACAACGCGAACTGATAGTCACGACTGTTTTGCAAAATAAAAAATTATCAACGCTATCGTAAGAAACGGAAATTAAATGGAAATAAATTGCGTCTTTTATTAGTTTTAGTAAGTTGAAAATAGTATAACTATATTATTAAATTCATAAAATCTGCGGTCTACTCATCGCAAATTAAGAAGACAATAAATGATTCACGACGTGTCTTTTGTAGTCTGTAATAAAGGTTATTCAAGGGATAATAGATCGTGCCACGGGAATTATCCTATATAAACAGTTTGCTATACAACACAGTCATGCACCAAAGTATATCTCCGAGTATTCTCTCTACCCTAAAGCGATAATATTTCCAGTCTCTGTGTAATAAATCCTAAATTTTCCGAGCTCGTTCCAATAAACATTTTATTTAATAAATAATTAATAAATATTAAATAATATTAGAATAATAAATAATAAATTATTTATAATAAATATTTTATTTCTACCATATTTTTAGTACAAATTATTCGAATCGATTTTCGAGTTACAATTAAATAAATTACTTCAACTGTGTAGAATTTTTATGATCGCTTATGCGGAAATCAAGGGTTGTTTGAAGAGAATAACGAAGAACCATGCTGGCAAAGTCGTCGGAGAATATTACGTCGAATAGCACATAATCAAACTCAACTAAGTAGCTTATTAAATCCTCAAGAGATAGGGAGGAGTAAGTAAAATGGTTGCACATGTCACTATCCATGACACACATAGGTTCTAGTTGGAGGGGTTGGAGTAATCGATATCAGGAAGGTTCCCTAGGATTTCCTCCAAGAAGGAATTTCTCTTTAATCTTTTCCACGGAAAATGATCGTCACGGAATTACTGAATCGCGGGTCTAATGCGTTTTCACAGCGATAACGATTTTATCGATTCGGAAACTCTGATATAATCGTTTGAATTCGCGCGTAAAGGAGTATTGTAAATTGTGGACATAACATCAGCGACGGACTTGGCATACAAAAATGAGAAGAAATCGTGTAAACGTATGTCTATTGTGACCTTGTTCCCCAGTTACAGACATTTTTATGTCGCACCAGTCGTTCACCTGTACTCGCAGAAACTGGTCGAAGTGAAACCCTCGCCACGAAGACGAACTCCCCAAATCTGGTATCATAATTATTTTCACCCCACGAGTATTCGAAAGCCTGCCAATTATACTGATCATATGTACAGCCAAGTCGTGTGTAAAATACCAAACAGCATAAAAAAAGTTTAACCATAAACAGTTCAGTGAACCTCGCGTTTATTTTCTTATCTTTGTCCGCTGAATATTAGTGAAATTATTATTATATTAATTATTATTATATTATTATAAAATTCAAACGCCATTAGCTAGGATTCGATTAGTATTTTTAGAATCGCCGCTGGAAATTTCATGCGACTCAATTTGCGCACGGTTTCCACGCCACGGAATCACAATCCGAAACAATTTGTTAGCTTCGTGACTAACATTGTTGCACTGTTCCTTCGGTTTATTCAAACAACGCGCAGTCACGAGCACGGGTCACGCGGCGCGAGCAACAGGAAGAGTTGAGCGCGTGTTGTGCCTGGTTTTCACACTCCGCTGAATTACCTGGTCAATGGCACGGGCCATCGTTTGGCCAGGTGTATGACTCGCGGGGCGGTGGTCTGTGAATGGTGTTCGGGTTCGGACACCGGATCCGAGTTTACGACATCCCGGGAGCAGGAGCAGAAGAGAGAAAAACGAGCGCGAAGAAGCGAGAGGAATCGAGGAAAGTTGCGGGAGAAGAACAAAGGAAACAAGGGCGAGGAGATAAGAGGCGAGGAAGGATGGACGAGAGGAGGAGGAGGAGGGAGTAGAGCAAAGGGAGCAACGAGGAAGAGAGAAAGATCAAGAAAGGTGGAAAAGAAGAACAAAGGAAACCATAAAGGGAGAGAGGAAACAGTGGCTGTGGTAAACGTAGCGGTTTCGACACATGCTGCACAAAGGGTGTACTTCTGCTGCACCCTCTGCTGGTGAAATTTTAAAAAGTCCCGTCAGAGTTCAGCGAGACTCCTTCATGGTCCAAGGAATGCTTCAAAGAAGTTGAGGAAGCTTCGTATTTGTTATGCAAGACGGAGGAGAAAATTTGTAGGCAGACAAGAGACTCTAAAATACAATAATTGGATTAAAATAAATCTACATAGTCGAAATAATGTCCATTAGATTTTACACTATTTTTGAACGCAGTATTACGAAATTATTTACTTAAAAATCAAAACTTGTAGAGCCAATAAATTCGAATATTTCAGAAATTGTTTTTCCTCTACGAAATAGTAAATAGGGGAAAGAAGAACAAAGGAAATAACAGCAACGGGAAGAAATTATCAGTTGCAGAAGGAAAAGCGAGAGAAAGATAGAGGGTAGATAGTGAAGAAGATCGCAAGAAACAAAGGGGGTGAAGAGAAGAACAAAGGGAACAAGGAGGAACCGAGTAAGACGAAGCGGAAAGGGGGGAGAAATAGGAGAAGGTGGAAGACAGAAGAGAATTCTCTTTTTTCTGCGAGCGTGTGATAATCCCTTAAACGGAGTCAGTGGGAAAGTGTGCATTACCGGACTCGACGAATGCTTTAAGGTTGAGTAACCTACTGCATGTGCGACACTTCTCGCCGGCGGAGATGTAAATGACCGTTTAAGGTGTTCGCGAGCACCTGAGCTAAATTTAGCGTCGCGTTTGTAGACCAGGCTAAAATGCTGTTTCAAACGATCATATTTTCTAAAGCGATTTCATCAACGAAATGATTCACACGAAATTACAGCTTTCCTCCACTGTTTATATCAGTTTCCCTACTTTAATTGCCGCACGCTGCCCTGATAACTTGCAAAGTGGGTTAAACCAACTCCGCGATTCAGATTTTCAAGTATAATTTTTTAATTAAATAATATTCTATGTAGGAAAATGTATCTCAAAAAAATAAGAATTTTAATCACAGTGCCTCGTTCTTGCATAGAATTTTTACAAACTTCTCGAGGAAATATGCTAGTCTTTTAAAAAAATTTAAGTACGTTCGTGAAAGCTGAACTCGTTAAATTTTGAACCATCGAATCTCCGACGATCGGTAGAAAAGAAAAGGTTTGTACGAAGCTCGCAGTCCGCCTCCGAGAATATAAATTACCACGAAAATGCTCGGTTTAACCGTCACGCAAATTAGAGCTTCTCGCCGCGAGGAGAAAACAGAGAAACGATTTTTCTTTCAAAATCCCGAAGCAAAGACGTTCACCAACCTGCGGGAACAAGTCAGGTATATCCGTCGCGCAGTGCGTTCGTTTAACGTGTGTCACAGTCCACGATCTGCGAAACTGCGATTCACTATCACTTTTCACCGACACGTTCAAGTTCACAGACAACACGGATCGAAGAAACCGCGAGGCGACAGCTTTGTTGTAGAACCGCCGTCGGTTTCGTCATTGCAAGCTGGTAAAAGGCACTGTCAGGGAACGAGAACCTTCCTATATTTCGAATGATTGTTCAGAGGTCTCGTTAGCACCCTCTGCGACACTACAAAACTTCACTTTTAATTAAAAAGGTTCATTTTAGGAAAAATCGCCTACTTCGATGAAAGCTTTAACGCTTTACCTACCGATGGTTCAATGCTATTAGTATCGAGATATACGAAAAGTTTGTACGATCACTAAAAAATATTATTAAAATATATCGATCGCATTTATCGAGATGTTGAGTTATTTTTACGACAAAGCAGGTTTTAATGAATAGATGTTATTTAAAAAATACTTCGATCTTAATAATTGTGAAATAAAGAACGTCAAGTTTGTCATTTCAATGGGATTCGTAATATTATTATTATATTAACTATGAATTTGATATTATAATGAATATGAATATTATAATATATATGTGTGAATCAAACAGTTATTTTGGGTAATATAGTTCGATAACTTCCTTTGCGACGATTTGATCAAAAATACGCTTCTTATAGACCTCGCAGTTATTAAAGTCTTCATTTTTAGTCTTCCGGTAGTTAAAGTGTTAATCGGTTCCATTAACCGCCCGGTCTCAGACTTTATCTGTGGATTTTAATATCAACTTTCATGGATGAGTATCAACTTGCTTCAGATTCGAACAAATTCCTTGAAACTAGCAACTAGTGAATGGAAAAACTGTGTTATTGCCGAACTGATTGTTTCATCACGCTTTGTACAAAATGCCTCATAACTGGTAACACAACCCAGAAACGATTAATGACCCAAAAACCCAATAATGATTCGTGTAAACCTTGTAACAATAACATCAACACACGTCGGATAATTATCAACGTAAATGCACCTTCAATAATCCACTTATAGGTTAAGATTAGATTCCCTGCGCGTGCACTCGTAAACGGAAACGGCGAACAACAATCAAATTGCATGACAAGCCCTGTTAAACGAGCTTTTTAACAGCTGCAAACTCATTCTGAATTTTTCACTTAGGTTTCCGGCTAGATCGACCCCACAGTGACGGTATCAGCAGTCGGAGGACACCTTGTAGATGCGCGACCACCATGAATTAACTAATAATAACGATCCGAAGCGGTTTGTCCTTCAATGAACGTAAACACGTATCTGACACTGTTTATTTTTGCTAGTAAACGGACTCGCATGCGTGAATGGAGGAAACTCGGGGATTGCTGTAGGACATGGTGCAGTTTGGTGCACGATCGGCGGTTGACGCGGTTCTTTCTGGTGCGGGGATTGATAATTCACGTGTGTCGTACCGGTCGGTTCTCCAGGCGTCTCGTTCGACGGGGACTCGCGAAATGATTCACGTTACCAAGGTTTTTCTAACGCCGACGATTCGCGTGGGCCAACGCGGCTCAACTGAGCACGTCCGTGCCGCGAGGCACACCTGAATCCCACGAGCATCGGTCACTATACCTTCCTCTACGCCGGGATACAACGCGTGGCGTCGCTACGGCGCGCTGTGACGTGTACACCGGGTGGGACGTGCGAAATGGCCACCGAGACGATCGAAACGGATAAACACCGCGATAACAGCACTCTCCCTCTTGTGTATCGCGGTCGCACGTTATACCAGACCCCCGGTTTACGATATGTGTACTTCGCAAAAACGGAGGATCGCGGAGAACCCTCGCTACAAAATTAACGATATTTAAAGCTCCGTAATTTTGTTATTAACTATCTGAAAATATTGTTACTATACTTATTTTAAAGGAGGAACTGTCTACTTTTTTATCTATGAACTCTCATCTTTTAAAGTCCTTTCTTTGTTATAAAATAAAATGAGAAGTAGAAGCGCTGCCTTCGTCTTTTGGCGTTTCACAAATTTTGTGGAAAATGGGAAAATTTTGTTGGCACTCATTTTAATAAAAATTCAATAGAAATTGAGCTGTTGATATTAGGACGTTGGTATTAGGATCATAAATGCATCGAATCTGGAGATTAAGAAATAATAAATATCAAAAATAAATAAATAAAATATAATAAATAATAATAAAATATCGTTTTATTCGCGAGAGGGTATGGAATCGTTTTCTATAACAGTATAGAGTGTCTCTTATATTTAATTTTAACATCGCCAAGGCTGCGATTTTTAAATAGTTCATTAATTTCAATTAATTCAGGATGAGTCTGTTCAGTGTTAAACTCGGACACCGTGTTATCTATGTCAACGAATAGTACCGCGGAAAGTGAACAGCACCTTCGATTGAAGCGAATTCGAAGGACTATTGTTATTTTAAGATTTCCAAGGAACCGTTCGACATGTAGATTTATATAGCACAAACGAATCTGCTCTTTGCACAATGAGTGATGCAGTATCTATACATATAGATTGTCATTAAGCTATTTTCAATCCGATATATTTCATTATGCAACTTGGCGCTTCTTCAATTCTGTGCTAGGACACATTGATCGAATACATGTATTCTATAATACGATGCAGTTATTATTCGATTATTCTTTTTGTTAAATGATCGATTTGCCAACGTTATTATGAAAATTTCGTACGTTTCGGTTTTACGGTAAATATTTTTATTTTTATATTTTACGGTAGCCTATGATTCTATACATTTGTGCCACTTTGTTATACATTCGCGCAAAGTAGTGCATTTTTTTTAAATATCCATTCTCGTTAAAGTCATCGATAAGCGCGCTTTAATCTGAAACTGTTTTTCTAAAAATAGTCTGATAATACGTTGTTGCGATTTAAACGTTCTACTTTAACGAGTTTTGCGACCACTGGCATTGTTGGGAAGCATTCAGGTAATTCCTCTATGCGATATCAATGAAAACTGGCGTGAAAACAAAAGAGCGTCGATTCTCTAGCAAGTCGAGAAAAAGTCGGGTCACCGTGTATAAACGTCGCATGTTGTCGAACCACAAGCCGAAACAGAGAACGTCGTTACACTATTATTTCCATGCTGTTTCGCTTCGTCTCACCTGCTCGTTCACCTGTTCCCCCCCGCCCGCTATGGGACCAAATTCAACATGGCCGCCATAATTAATTACACTATGTATCAGGTGTACCAAGGAATCCGCTATTTTCTTTTCAGGTGATAGAGACGCGCAGTGACCGAGACCGAAATGTGTGATTCATGACTGGACGGCTTGGAAAATCAACTCATAATTGGCTGGAGGAGCATTATGGTTTCGAATCCTCGAGAAATAAATTTGTCTGCAGTTCATTAAAGTATTCTAGAACATTTTAATTAATGAAAATAGCGGTGTTAAAATTGTTTTAAAAAGATCGTCTTTATCGAATGAACCAAAATTTTTAACATTAATTTTTGACATCGATTTTTTCTTATTTTCTTAACATAAACAGTCAAGATTACTATGTTATTTTGATTAACACTATAGTCAAACTTTTATTAAATAAGTAGATTCCTCATTTTTTATTTTAGATCAGCAGAAAGCTTTAAATCATGTCAACAGACGACACAATTTTTTCAATACACTCTCAACAAATCAGTATATAACGCACGTGTTTTCAATTGTTCTGATTTAAATAAAATTCTTAAAAAAAGTTCTTCGCAAAAGAATTCTTACTATCCCCTTATATATTATTATATATATTAAGAATTATATTTATCCTAATTTATATATTAAGAATATCCCCTTAAATATTTAATCGAGATGTTCAACTAATTAATAACAGCAACTATACGATTGATTTAACAAATAAAATTAAAGCAATGGTTTCATAAAACGTCAAATAATTTTTTCTATTAGTAAATAAATATTTGAATCTTGCCGCGAAGACATGTTTTTCAATCATTTTGTATCTAACGATAAGGATGCCTTACAACTGATTTCCCATGAAGCATTTGTAAATGTAACTAACACCTTTTAGATGTTACTAGGTTTACAACAAAAATAATGTCGGCGCTGCGTGTTTCCTCACCTTCGGATCCGCCGCGACTGAATCACTTCACTTTCCAGTCCACAGGAAATAAAGAACAACAACGGACGCGGCGTAGAAAAGTAAGAAATACATCGACACAAAGACCGTGGTCAACAGTTCGCATATTCTTCTCACGTCCATATTTGTTGGATAGGATAAAGAGATATCTGTGTCAGAAATACGACCTCGCTATTCTGAAACAATGGCCGATTAACCCTTTCGTCGATAACCGGGTGTGTGGGCACCCGCTTTCCATTAGCTTTTGACATTTTTGTTATCATCAGCCTTAAAAATCGCAAAATTTCCTTCCCGCGTGTTCGCCTTTGCATAATTTTACGTTCGAAAATGTCATCGAAAATGTTGAATTTGAAAACTGTAAAATTTAATATTCCAGAAATATTTCCGCTATTTCAGGGTGAATGAAATTTCGCTATCACTGCTTTAACAATCCACACGTGAGATTAATAAAGAAAGAAAGCTGCGGACTCTTATTTAAAAGAGAAGAATTCAAAAAGATTTTGCAACTTTCATCCATTCGTCAATTAAACTATATATTAACACTTTACCGACCGGTCATTCGACCATAAATACTTTATATTTTTATAACATTAGCATTAAACGATATTTATTTTATCTAATTTATTTATTTTACTCATTGCGAAAGGTATCTAATATTTAAAAAATTATATAATAATATCTCAATAATAGATAACAAATTATTGGTTGCCATGACAAACGACTCATAGGCTACCAGTCAAAGTGTTAACAAAAACGATTTGGTTTTCGGAAAAGATGGTTAACGAACATGTTAATAAAATATACAAGCTTGTAAATATTGCGATTTAAAAGCTGAACGTTAACAAAATCGCCTAATTTTCAATGTAAATGCGAACATTCTGAACGCAGCATGATAGTATATTTTCCAATAAAAATTTTTCTGAAGGAAACATTCGTATACAGCTCTATTAAAAAACTGCTTGAAGAGCCTAGAAGTCGTTACCTACTAACTATGAAAACATGGCACAGATACAATTTTCTTCGGCTTAGTTTACCCGGAATTCATAATGTGGATACACGTATGTTCGCTTCCGAAACATCGTAATCTCGTTTACGAGACCGAGAGGCCGGCTGTCAAAGTGTTCGTGTTCTGGTTTCTCGTTTATTCTGCGTTGATAAACGCCATTTGTTTCCGGATTGACCTATTTATGCTGATTAGCTGTTCCCGGCACGTGCAACTTTTTTATACTACACTCGTTATCGCGAATTTCGTGTTTAAACAACGATATTGTAGCAGTATCGTGCAACACGCTGTGCCGCTCGTGGTGCCGATAATACTGTTCCGTTGTTCGCGGGTTTCACGGGGAACGCTAACTGGTTTCATGCGAACCAACATCGAACGGGTTTCAGAAATCGATAAGTTTTATCGCCCTCGAGGACCATGTGTCGCTGTTAATTTTAATACCGCTGCGCGTCTTCGCGAGCACATCGCTCGTATGCCAGACGTCTAATTTTAATTAACCATCAACCATACCTCGCTTTCCCACCTTCGTTTCATGCGATGGAATATCGAACAATCTGGTTTGCCTTTTTCTCGTTGGAAATTGAGTAAAATTACAGCTTGAAAATACTTTCCGAGAAGCGAAGAGCGATCGATCGAGATGGAACTAAAGAATTCGATAAAACGCGTCGCGGAGCATAGTAAAAGTATGCTACAACAAAAGAAATATCGTTAAAGTAACAGATAGCATAAAAACGTTTCCCAAGCTTCTCTGTGGTCTGTGGGAACATTGGAGAAATCTCCTCCGAAGATTCTCAAGTGGCGTGAAATTTGTGGCCCTTGTTCTGGGTGCTGAATAGTCGGTGCAAGGTTGACACAGATAGAAGGAGACGCGCGATGAAACTCTGTTCTTCCTAGCTACGTACATTTCCATCTGTCCTCGGTGTAATTTAGACTTGGTATTTCTCAAGTGCATGTTCACGTGCAAGGAAATGAATAACTTTCTCTTACATGCGTATGAACAATTATTTATATTTCGTTCAATCCTAATCGGCTCGGCTGATTTTTCTACCCTATGTGCACGGGTGAATTTCTTTTCGCATTTCAATCGCTTTTCCTTTTATTTTTGCTTTCTCTTAATTCGTCGTTTTACGATTCTTGCCAATTTTCTTGAAAACGGAATCGGTATTGTCGTTTTATAAAATTAAATTCCTCGAAAGCAGAGGCTGATAAAAAAGTCAGTTTTTGTTGTTAGAATAAAGGGAAAAAGTAAAATGTTTATAATGAAACTATTTACATCGGTTGTTGAATGAACGAGATTATAGTTACCAAGTATGACATTTAAATAAAGACAAAAAGTCTGATTTGTAGATCAGGGGAGAGGGATCTATGAATTGATTAGCATGCTCGATAGTATATTGCATGCTATTTCGACGCGCTAGCCAGCCAATGTAACTATAAATTAGCATAAACATCCGCAGTTTAATGTCTAGTGTGGATAATCGAACGTGATGCGAAACACATAGACGTATGAGTCATTGCACTTGCACGCAAGAGGACTTGCTGTACGCGCACTAATGAAGACAACGTGAGCGTAAACCCATTCTGACATACCTTGAGCATCGAATTGCCTTCTTCTACGTAACATGCTCCTTCCCTGAGAAGCGACGAGACCTGTTCTTCCATGATTGTCATTGTGCGGCTCGTCCTCCCCCGCACTTGTTGCACTATCACGTTGCACTATTTCGTCGCTTCCGATAGCCGACGACACGACACCACTTCCGGTACCGCCGAAGAACTTCACTTTTCTCTCCAGATCCAGGTAGCCGTGAAGACCCGTCTCGCTCAATCTAATTAAGACAAATAAATAAATAAATATATATATATATGAACTGAATAAAAAAAAATGTAGTTACAACTTTCTAGAAAATATCCTAATGCTTCGGCCACTTCAGGAATGATCTTTTTGCGATTTCAAGCTTGGTTGACATCTCGTCGTCAAACCAGAAAATCAAGTAATCTCATTATACTAGTTATTGCAATTTAAGCCTCGGGCGAACTACTGTAAAATTACCGATTCATTGCGCAATATCTCATTTATTATATTGATTTTTTCATACTGATTTAGTGTAAAAAGGAATATTAAATATACAGGCTGAGTTATCTAACATTCAAGTCTGAAGCATTTTATTATTTTCTCGATTTTAATCGTAAAATGCCCAAGGGTAAAATCGTTTGCTTCGGAGACATGTTATAAGTAAATTACAAGAACAAGATAAATTTTCCTCTAATTCTTACGGTTGAATAGCGTGATAAATTATTATGATTGGATTATCATACATTTTTCGTGGCGCTTTTACTTTCTACCGGTACACAATTTCACAGATTAGAAAATGCAAATAATGCACAGTGCTGCGCAACTATCTTTGCGTAAGATTCCGAAAGAAAAACCGAACCCTGACCCATTATATGGGGTTTCCAGTGGGGCCTCCACCATAAAGCAGTGAGTTGGGTCGGCGACGGTCGGGTCATGCAGGACAATAAAATTTTATAACTCTAGGAACTGTCTGTACCCGAGTACGCAATTTACGGGGTATTCAAAAGATCTTCCCTTTACGATTGTCTCTAAGTTTGAATTTTGTAGTTAAACGTAGACACATAAACGTAAACAGCTGCAGAGATCATTGGAAGGTCGACACATGGTTAAATTTGTACTGTTTTTTACAACAAATTTTCTTCATCCTAATAATTGCCTCCCTGAAGCAAACATTTGGCCCTTAGGCATTCTTTGTATCGTTAAATGCAACGAGGATATTTTAGGTTCGACTGTTAGATGATAGTCTGCACAAATCGAATTGCTGGATTTTTGATGTCAATTTTGAATGTGTATTTTTGGGCTGATACACCGTATCTAAACTATCTAAATAGAAATTCGTTTCTCCTTTTGTCAATTTTAATTGGTCTTATTCCGACCAGATCCTAGCTGCGATGTAACTTTGGGTATCTTTGGGTGTATCTTTGGGTGCTATTTAATCAACCCGCACCTTACGCTCTCGCTACCGCTGCTCTCGTATCTGGCACTGCTGTTTGATTCTCTTCTTGTCCTTGTAATTGTGTCACGTATCCTTTGCGAGGCGAAGCTGGAGTCACCTGCTTTCCTGGGAAGAGCTGGAGTTGGTTCGCTTTCGCTCTCTCGTGGACTATACCTCGACGATCGCGTGCTCAATGGACTCGCCTCGGGCGACAGGTGCTACAAGAAATATATCTGTATTTACATGATGGACGAGCAAATGTTAAACAGGCAGGTACAGAATAACTAGGACAAACTGTAGTTGATCTGTCAAATCCGAAGCGAAGAAAAGACTAAACCTGTTATCGAAAATACTTACACTGGAACATCGTTTATTCGTAGTCTCGTCCGTGTCGTCGGGATTGGAAAATTCCTCCTTGGAAAATTTTCGCCGCATCTGCATCACACGAATGACCATGATAATTAGAAAGAATTTCGACACTCTTAATAAAGACATGTTTTTTATTGTTATACGATTAGTTGATGATTATAAAGTATCAATTGGAAACAGAAATTTAAAATGACCTTATTATATGTATTGCAAACTGAATATTATAGTATCTATTGTTATGTATTCACTACACTCCCTTCCCCCCTTCTTACTATTATTATATATTTTCCTCATACATCGCCATAGATATTATCGTCTACTACTATTATTATTATTATTATCATTATTATTATTATCACTATTATTACCATTGTCATTATTATTATTATTGTTATTATTTTATATTAGTATTATTAATATTATGTGTATATGAAAATTCCCCCCACCCACGCTACGACCAGGCCCTCTCTAACCCCCGGTAGTTTTCCTCGGAAGACTAGACGGCAATTTTCAATACTCTAAAAACAACACCCTTACAGTAAACACGAAGCGAGAAAATAAAGCCAAGTACGACAACCGACAAGCGTTAGTTAATTTTCAACTTCAAGAAGCAACCTTTCATCGTTACGAACCATATTGTAACACTTATATAACAAAAACAATGACTACAAATGTATAAATGTACACATTCCGTTAATTGCAAGCTACAATGCCTGAATAATGTAGTCTTAGGAAGACTTCATAACACATGCGGTCTAGCATGGCCTCAATGAGTAATCTCTTACTCAACAGTTCCGAATGCTTTGCTAGCATTACTCTTTCACACAATATTAAATTCTCTAACAGTCGTATCAAACGCATTTGAACATAAATCTATATATCAATAGAAATAATATAATATAGCAATTAATTCTTCAATTCTTATTCAATTAATAAACCTCTCAGATTCAAAGATAACAATCAACTAACCATTTGGAAATCTTCAGACTTCTTCTCCTGGCCAAGATCCGCAGCAATTTTCTTTTCATTCTCCCTTAAATCAATGCAATCGGCTTCAATGTGATCAAACTCGGAATCATCGGTTTCCTTGGTAGACTCGATGTCTTTATACCCTTCTTCATCTTGATATTCCTGATCTATCTGATCTTCCTGCTCCGTCGCAATCTTCTTCGCCTTGTCACTCTTCTTAACACCTTGCTTGAACAGCTTCTCTTCAGCAGCAACGACGTCGAGCATGATCTTTTCCTTGGTATCCGGTTCGGGTTTCACTCTGTCATTCTCTCTTACATTTACGCATTCCTCCTCGTTCCGCGGCCACTTCTCGTCAAACGTCTCCCTGTCTTCTCTAGCCAGCACCACTTTAGTCCTGGTCTGTTCTTGCACCGTCGACTTTGGTCTCGAAGAGACACCCACGCGCTCCTCCTCTTTACCATCTTGCTTTCCTTTTGCAGCGACGCCCGTGGCGTTTCCATTGGAATTCCCCCCGCTGTTCCTGCCCACGTCCTCGCGGCTGTTGTCCCGTCGGAACAGTCTAATACCGTGTTTACAGTCCTCCTTGTTTCCCGACTGAAACGGGCTGCCTCTCACCTCCTCCTTCGAGTTCTTGCGACTCAACTTCCCTCCGAACCTTATATCGTCCTTGCTGTCGTGACGCTTCAGCTTGTCCTCCTTGTTGCGGGGTGATAACAATTTAGGGATCAGGCTGGGCACGCTGATGTCCTCGCGGCTCCGCCGTAGATCGTCCGTGCTACTCCTGTATCTGTAACAAATTATCGACTCATTTTAGCTTGGAAGTATTATAACCATTTTAGTTTCTCTAACCCAATTACAATCAGGTAAAGGTAGATATAAATCATGTATTGTGTCAATGTAAACTCTGTGATCCACAAGGAGCAAAATTAATCGGTGGCAAAGTTGCAACTACCCCTGAGTGTAAAAGAATGAATTGCAAATATTGGTGAATTCTAAATTCACGTTTTCTTCTTCCTTAGCAAATGTAATTTAATAATTTAATAAGAACTCGTACTGTATATTGTCAAAAATTAGTAGCATTTACTTTTTCCTTGTCAAACAAAATATTCAAGTTGGTAAAAAAACAATTTCCTCCACATTTTGATTCTTATAAAATAATTTATGTAACTGGAGATTTGCATATAAACGCGCAATGCGTTAAGATATGCATGCACGCGCATTTACAACAAGTACATAGCGTAAATCGTGGTTAGATACGTAAGAGTAACATATGCCTACTCCGTTATCGGTAGCACGCATGTTCTACGAATGTTCATATACACTTTTCTAAAAAACAAAGTAACATGCGAAGGCATTTTACTGCTTCCCTTCATAGGAACACTAAATCTAAGTAATTATTTCGTAGATCTCTTACAATCTTAATTGCAATTATTATGCTCGCATCTTCTAATATACGAAGGCATTTTATTGCTTCTCTTCATAGGAACACTAAATCTAAGTAATTATTTCGTAGATCTCTTACAATCTTAACTGCAATTATTATGCTCGCATCTTGCCATTTAACAAACTTATATTGCTTCCTAAAATTGTATTTAGTCAATGTTTTCCAATTGTGTTGTGTATTGTTCGAGAAATGATCTCAAATAATTAAATAAAATAAAAAAATTATTTAGCAACCGCTTGTCTAATTTCTATATCATTTTAAATTGTCACACCCGATGTTCTTAGATTGCTTGTCTGGATCACCAGACAAATTGATTAAACAATTTCTTGCGATGAAACTAATACGCAATCCGAGAAGAAAGGAAAGATGCAAGCAAAGAAAGCTACCTTTGCGGTATAAGGGAACGTTTCGTCGACTCCTGCGGGCTCCTAATGTCCTCGAACTCTTTCGAGCTTCTCCGGAATATGGGGATACTCGATTTTCTCTCGCTATGCTTCGACTGGCCGAACTTAATATCCGGCGAGATGAACTTCGACAAGATCCTCGGTGGCTTTATCAACGAGAGTTTCGGCGTGCTATGCTCCTGATTGTTTCCGGACTCCTCCTTCTCATCAGCCTTCGTTTTACTGCCGGTCGTTGCGACAAATCGGTCGAACTTCTTCGGTTTTATGGCATCGGCGGATGGCACTTCTCCCTCCTGAATGCACGACGATCTTTCCGCGCATCGTGTGCTCGTTCGTTCGTTCGTGTCGATTCGCAGCGCGGAATTCTCCGGCGTAATTACCACGTCCTTTGCGGAACCATAACAGTCCACCTGCTTGTTCGCCTCCTCCTGGTACGAGCCCAGCAATTCGCCGATCACGGGCTTGACGATTTCGTTCTCGTCGATGATATTCCGATATTCCTGGCGACGAGACGGCAAGCTTCGGTAGATTCGCAGCTCCGACGATTTTCTCCCCGCCGACCAGCGTGTGGGTGGACCTGCATACCGAACAGAACTTTTATCTCACCCTTGGCCGTAAAAGGACCTTCAAGGAAGGTTCAAGTCTAACAGCCTGGAAACTGTAATACTTATTTCACCACAAAACAAACTATTTAAGAATTTTCGGTATTTCCTAACAGATTCTTCCAAAATCTAAAAATCAGTTTTTAATTATAACAAAATATCAGTTCCAGAGAGTTTAAGCTCTTAAATCTAGCAATGAAATAATTTTGTTTCTCATCATCTTTTTTACAATTTTATAAATTATTAAATCTTGATAAGACCTACGGTTCACTAATATGTTATTCGCAGTTTATATTCACAAATAACCGTTCCAAACTTACTATTAATAGTCCAAGCACGTCGAATGCTGTGCTTCAATAATTCGACAGGGGACACCGAAGCTTTTCCATTTATGGACCCTTTGCAGACCGCAGTTTCGTACGTCCAATTTCCCGTGGTGGCATTCAGTTCCCTGAGGACAGAAACATTGTGAGATCAGTGCTGTTACATTCAATTCGCCTAAGCCTTCTAAGCGTGGCTCGTGGCGGATTAGGTACGGAGCTGGGACCTGGATCGTGGGGCGGATCTCGATTCTCGAGATCACGAGTTCAAGTCCCGCTTGCCTGGGCTCCTCTTTGTATCTAGGACTCTACTCAACGTATTCCACTGAACAGTAACGTTTCACAACATATAAATACAAATATAAATAAGTCAAATTTCTTGTAAATAATCTAAATTATATCACGAAACATGTATTCCTTATAATTTTACATTTCAGCTTCCAAAAACAGGAAAAGAATTTCTCGTATCTCCGAATCGACTTGATAGATCGACACAAAATCTTCTACAAAGTCTGAACATATAGGAATCAGAAATCAACCGTGTAAAGATTCCACGAACGTGTTCAATTCTATTTACAGTGTCATTCGTCACTATAATTTCTGCGGAAATAGCCCAAGTCCATTAGAGTAAGCATGCTCGCAGCTACGAGGAAAAAATGTCTCACGTCGCAATTTAAAAGAATGTAGCTTCACGCGTTAGAGCTCAGCGAAATAATTTAATTTAAAACACTGATAACTCTAATGTCACATGCATCCACAGATATAAACACAACTCGAATGCAATAATGTTCTTCCAATACCATTCTCAGGGTTACCGCATCCCCACAAGCCTCGTACACGAATCAAGCCTAAAATCACAAACCAAACTCAAACATTATAACGCCTACTAACTCTAGAACTAATTTTGCACGCTTCCGAAAGGCTCTATAGCTATTCGGGCACTTCACACAGAGTCTCAACACTAATCGCAAGACGAGTATCGCGTTTTCACGGTCGCAAGTACTTCGCCGCGGTCGCGCGTTCGGAGTGGTCCGCGTCCCTAAATAATCGGGCGACTACAGTTAAGATTTTGACGGCGGTAACAGGATCCGTGCACCATTGTCCTACGAAAGTGTGCTCTCGGATCGGCCGGGAGACACCTCGGATACTTTCATGCGGGAAGGGAGCAGTTACTCACGCGATTCCGTAGCAAACGTTGCAGATCCATTCGACGTCTTTGTTATCGGCGAGGCTTCTGACCTCGATACGGCACTGTCTGCAAACTCTTCGGGCGCAGCGTGTACACCTCGCGCCGGTGTTGTAAAATCTTCCGAACGGCGCGCCGCATCTGGTGCATTTGCGTCCTTGGTACGATAGCTCGCCGGACGACTTTAGAAGTCCCCTCCTCCGCAGGAATTGCAGATCGGCCTTCAGTCTTCTGCAAAACGCGCGGTTCCTAGTTATTGTTGAGGTATTAGGCAAGAGACCGACGCGAATAGTCAACAACATATAGTCAACAACGACATTTCAACAGAGAAATCAATAATAAATGTTATTTCTTTTACTATTGTACTGGGATTTCTTAATGGAAAATAGATTTTGACATTTGATTTGTTCTTCTAGCTCTGGTAGTTAAATGATCAATAAATGAATAGCTACATATAGATGAATATTTCCTGTATTGTATGAAAAATTAACATTTATCGTAGCTATTTTACATTGAACTTCACACAATAGTTCTATTATACAATTATACAAATGTCTTGCAAATATTCTTCAAATATTAAAAGTTTATGGATTAATCTTATATTATACATTTAATAATATTATAGCTATCAAGCAATGCCAAGTTAATTACTTATAATATAATTTTGACATTTGATCTGTTCTTCTAGCTCTGGTAGTTCAATGATCAATAAATGAACAGCCCCAAATAGATGAATATTTCCTATATTATATGAAAAATTAACGTTTATCGTAGCCATTTTACATTGAACTTCACACAGCAGTTCTATTATACACCACAAATGTCTTGCAAATATTATTCTGTAAAAGTTTATCGACTAATCTTATATTACAAATTTAATAATATTATAACTATCATTTTATATGCCAAGTTAATTACTTATAATGTAATTTTGACATTTGATTTTCCTGTATTGTATGAAAAATTAATGTTTATCGCAGCTATTTTACATTGAACTTCACACAGCAGTTCTATTGTACACCAAAAATGTCTTGCAAATATTATTCTGTAAAACTTTATAGATTAACCCTTTGCCGACTCTGCGGCGTCACTAAAAATTGCTATAATATTTTTCAAAATATTTGTAATAATATCAGATTCGTTTATATTAATATTTATTAAATGATTGCTAATTTTGTAAATATTGTACTTGCAAATATGCTAAATTCATATGCAAATCAAATCAAATACAAATCATAAAACATGTTTTGGATTTCGAATTAAAATAGCTTCGAGTACAAAGGGTTAATCTTATATTACACATTTAATAATGTTATTATGTTAAATGTTAAATTTATTATGTTATATTAATTGTTATTTAATAAATTTATTATGTTATTTATTATGTTAATGTTAAATTTTAGCAACCGTGCAGCGTAACTGTTCCTTCACTGCACAAATCACAGGAGTAACTTCTAATTTTTATAATAGCATTTTCTTAACTATCGCGAATAAGATGGTATAATTTAATAGTTAGCGCGAAAACATGTAAAATGGTTAATGTGACAAATTGCTCCGTCGAAACGTGCAAACGAAGACCAATAAAAATCGCCGCGTTTACTGGTGTTTATTAACAGTACACAATAGTTATATGGATACTATAACGAATAGCAAATGCTTGCTCAACGAACTCGCGAAGAAAGCAGCGCCATAAAAGTAAACAAACGTGTGAATGGAAACGTAAAACGAATCGCGGAGTTGACAATTTCGCGCAATCTGCAGCGGAATCCCTGACGATTGTAAATTTCCACTGGCGAAGTTCAAAAGCTAATGATAGAAACGTGTGTTCGCACGCAAATTGCCCTCCAAGCAATGTAACGAGGCTATACAAAGTATAGTGCCGATAAAATCGTGCAAATAATGCGGGAATACTACAATGACTAATGAAAGTATTCGAGCAGCAGCGTGCGTTCAATTTCCGCATAAATATCACGGAGCAGCGCGATTTCCTTGAAAAACTCGCAGAAGTATTGGCAAACGTTCGAGAAATAATGCGCTCAAGTTTCCTGAGAAATTGGAGGCAATAAATAGATGTCGCGCAATGCTTGTAACAACAACGTGTTCATCTTGTACAACAAATGTACTCGATTGTTGTATTATAATTCATGACTGTAATTTATCATCTGCTCTGGCGCATGGAGCATGAACGAATCAATTTCAGAGCGCGCTTTTCGTTATTATTTATCTATGACAGATAATATAGTCGTTTATAAATATTAATCCTTTGCACCCGAGTGGCGACTCTGAGGCGCCACTAAAAATTGGTATAATATTTTTCAAAATATTTGCAATAATCTCAGATTCGTTTATACTAATCTTTATTAAAATATTGTTAATATTGTAAACACATAAATCGCAATAAATCATATAAAATAGAAATTATAAAACATGTTTTGGATTTCGAATTAAAGTAGCTTCGAGTGCAAAGGGTTAATCCTTGCTGGATATTTTAATGGAACATTGTCGAAAGAAGTTTTAACGATACCGTGGTCAATTAAACTGCGATTTTTCAAAACAATTTCCTTAATGCCTGCATTCGAAATCAATGCATCGGTGCATGACACGCGCGCTTCAATAACAGTAAAAGCGATGACAACGCTTCAGTAATCCAGCGCAAGGAGTCGAACGAGTATCGTCCGCTCAATCTTCGCAGTAACGCTGTAATTCGGCTTCTCGAAACACGGAACAATGCGTTTTCCCATCATTAAAATAATTAATCGTTGCACCGGTCGTAAGTGGCGAGCAAGAATCTCGGCTGGTATCATTCAATAAATTTCTGTCCCGGCTTGTGCTCCGCGGAACGTGAAATCATCGCGCACTATCATTTCGCGTAAAACGTTATTCCGCTGGTCCGAGTAATTGTACATTTGATACAAGTCGATGAAAATCAGCTCATTACACGGGCAACTTAGCCGGCGAGCACAACGGAGCGAAATTTCTCCGCGAATTACCCGCTTCTAATAAAAAAAACAGAAAAAGAACGAACCGATCGTTCTGTCACGGTAATGATACGGAAAAGCATTCGGTAATCCTTAGCTGAGCTTAACACTAAACCTACCATGCACGGTCGAATGACCGTTTTTGAAATTTCGTTTAGAATTTCTCGTATACAACGTTACTGTATTACCATATAATTTATTGACTTTTCCTATAATATACATACGACCCATTTTTCAATATTCGCAACTTTCTTTATTGTTTACTTTCCGAAAAGAGTTCATAGCATGTCTATTCTACCACGAGCGGTCATGTGACCGCTTGCACAAGCAACGGCGAAGCAACTTTTAAGGAATCCATACCAACGCGTATTTTTTAGTATAATAGACACAGCATGTTTTAGTGTTTAGAGGCCTTCGTCCAGGGCCTCAATAGCAAATTGCGCGAGTCATAAATTCGGGATTTCCAAAAGGCCCCGCGAACCGAGGCCCGGCGGCCAGCAGCAGACGGTTGCAGTCGATCCGCAACCGGCCGCACCGCGTGCCGAACAGGCCCGGAGGAAATCCCTTTGCATAGTCATAAAACTAATAACTGCAGCCAAAACCGGCAAGGGAAAGGTCGCAACAAAATTCGTAAGAAATTCTTATTTCAATTGGCAGAAGAGCTTGGGACCGAATATCAGAAGGAGAGACAGCTAAGCAAAGAATGTTCATCGAAAACAATAATAAAAGCAGCTACAGATTCTTCTGGACGGAAATCTTGTCAAATAAGATATTGTAAAGTCAATAAGACTAATAAAATTTGTACAAAATGTAAAAAATACGTATGTGGAAAATGTGCAATAGAAAATGCTGTAATTTGTAAAAAATGTGCTGAGAATGCATAAAGGTAAACAAAACTTTCTAAATAGAAAAACGGGGAGCGGGTTTTTATTGTAGCACCAGAAAAATATTTTGTTTACTATCCAATTGGCTAAAATCTCTTTCTATATTGAGATACATATGTTTTTTTGAAGCGGTCATTTGACCGCTCATGGTAGGATTAGGTATACATGAAATATCGGTAGGTTTAGTGTTAAAGTGGTATCTTACGTTTACGCGGCCATCCTTTAACTACTTGATGAGGAGGTTCCATATGGTAACCATAAGAAAATGAAATTGCTTAGGAATTTCGAAAAGGTTCAATGATGAAGGGCACTGTGAGGTAATAATTAGGGGAGAGGATGGAGCCTCGCAGGATGAGGATTTGGCAATAAGTGAAAGTGAAGGGCGGACGATATGGTAAAGAGAACGGTGTGTAGAACACCTGGGATAAAGGACGTAATAGCCAAAACGAATGTGAGAGTGCTGGAAATATTAATTTTTTGGAATTTCGCTGATAAGAGGAATTCGTGATTGGACGAACTGTTTTCCAATGGGATTTAGGCGACCACTGTGTACCAATAAAGTGTCAAACGTGAGTTTATTAAATAGTTCAATTTTTTTAATTTGTGTTCAAGTTTAATTTTTATAGCAATTGCTAAGTATGAAGAGATTAAGGACAAGTTCAAGCTCAATCTCTTCATACTTAGCAATTGCTATAAAAATTGAACTTAAACACAAATTAAAAAAATTAAAAACTTAAACACAAATGAACTAAAAATAGATATACTGAAGAACATAAGTTAAAACAACGATACAAATCAATTAGAAAGTATTGAAAATTCTAGAAAAGAGAAACTTCCGGGTTTTCAACCAACTGCGGTCGGAAAAAGAATACAAAAAATACATTTTATCATATTCAAAAAATTCGAAGACATTTTCAGGGGAAGCTGTAATCAAATAAATACATTGACGATCGACTAGCATTAATTTTATGTCATTGAGAAAGATCCAATGTATCGAGTTGGAAATTAAATGGGAGAGGGTAAGATTGCAGCTCGCGAGGTACTAGTTATACAGGAAACACCTAATACTATCTATTAGTCACAAATTATGAAGTATCAACTATACATATACAATAAAACTAACGAAGCAGAATTTTCTCGTTTTCTGCTTCGACTTTTTCGTTTGTGAAACATTATTACTGTTATGCAAACGACGTGAAAGTTTCTCAGTGATCGATTACCTAGGTAAACAATGTGATTAAAAAATTCCATAACATTCGAAATGTACATACATACAGGCAGATATGAATCGCAGAGTTCTGTCATTTTACGCATCAGGGCGTTCTATTCGAGATATAAATAGTTGGAAATTGATGGTCCGACTTCCGGAGCGCGCAGTTTAAACTCCAGTCAGCTGAGCGCCGACTGCGACGCGCTGACTGACTTACACGTAGTCGAAAAATAGAGGACGATGCCCCCTAAAGGGGCCTTTTCATTGAGCACTCTGTCGCGACTTTTCGATAGCCTGATATTCTTCTTAATAATTTTAGGAATTTTAACCCTTTGCAGTCGAAGTCATTTTAACTGGAAATCCAAAATATTTCTTCAGACTTGCAGTGTTTCTATTTTAATATAACTTAGAATATAACTTTAAATAGAATTTTGTGACTCCTGCAACAGTTAACAGTACTTGACAATTTCTCAAATATAATAAAAATTATTTTGAATCGTTGCATGATAATTTTTAGCGGCGCTACTCGATCGCAAAGGGTTAATTTTTCACTCTGCATATACGTAAGAAACTTTGAAGGAATACACTTTGCAGTAATAATTTCAGTAAGTAACAAATTTAGCAATATGTTGTACAAATGAATTATTATTGCTTCGATCGAGTGTGCTAGACGTTTAAACAATCATTTGTCCTTTATCTAAATTAACTCAAATATCTCATGGATATTAATAAGAGAACTAATCATACAATTTAAACAATATTAGACACATATTTGTTTAAATTTTAATGCACATGTGCTGCATCATGTTCGCCTGGTGGCCATATAATAGTTATGAGTACACAAATGAAATTTTTAATATGCTCCTAAATCGTAAACGTATTCTATTGAATAATGGAATTTTAATGTTAGCAATTATCAGGTAAGAGATAGTCAGAATTGTGTCGCCAGATAATTAGTGGGTATTGTCTATCTTATTCGAACTCGCTGATAATGGAGACGTTTTTATCTAAACTTGCCAGATCATTGTCTTTCCCTGGGAAAGTTGACCAGGGAAAGTGTCCTCGGCTCAAGTGTCCATCTCGGCTGGAACTCCAGCATTTGCAAACTATCCGCCAGTGTCGGCGATGCTGACAAAGGTCTTTGCAACTGAACAGTATCACTCGACCAACCCTGCTTTCTCCAGACCTCATAACATTGCATTGCGAGTGCCCTTAAATAGTTTTCTAACGCTTCTCACATCTCTGTCAACTATTGCGCTTTAATTTCATCTCTGACAAGTTGCGAATTTGAATTTCGTTGCTATCAAATAGAAAGATTTTAATTAACAATTGCGTTATGGTAATTGCTTCATTGATTGCAATGCTTTCCTTTGCATGAGTTCTTTTCATTATTACAACACTATGAATGTAAACAACAACCAAAATTGTTTGTATTTCGATTATCGAACTTTGTTTATAATTGTCGCCCTTACAAATTATTGCCAATATCAATCGGAATGTGAAATCTCTGGATATACAACAGCGATTACTTCAGACGCTCGTTAATCATAATTACTGATTACTCGGTAATCATAGTCAGTTACTAATGGCCAGATTTATTAATCATTAGTCGACACTGCTGGCAGGGTCATTATAAGTTCAACGAAGACTTACTGGAGAGTCGTTTGTACAAAAATATTTTAGTATTCGTTTAAAAACGAAGAAGTGTTTTGAAAAATATATTTCATTAAAAATCTCGGAAGGTGTTCTATGTATTGTATTAACGCAATACGATTAGCATTATTAATAACAATGATTATAGGCAATTGCTAAAGAGCGAGGCTCGTCTACCCCGTTATTTTTTAACGAAATAGCTTATAAAAACTACAAATCAATTTCTTGGAAAGAAACGAAGTTAATAAAGATTATCGAAGTTAATAAAGAATTATTGAAGTTAATAAAGAATTATTGGAATTAATAAAGAATTATTGGAATTAACAATTGAATAAGCTAGGTCAGTTTGCGACAGCGAGATCCCCTCGAACATTCTGCACATATATGTTCGGCACGGGTCTCAGAAATTGCAACAGCGATCACCGTTTTGCTGTACAGGTATGCACAGACGCCGGAAGTCCCGTTAGTCAACCTTAAGGTTTAAAATTCGTTCCTTCGAGAACCGTTCCGAACCAGCCGTCGAATTATTTAAACTAATACAAATTCCAATATTTACTATCGTTATCTCCCGCATCGAAATTACATCGTTTCAGCATCCGATCGCAAATCCGGAACAATTGTACCGCTCTATTTTCTTTATTGTACTCTATTAAATGCTTCAAACTAGTAACAAATTATTTTCGTACACGAATTCACTATGATATAATATTTTATTAAATAATTTTAGTTACAAAGTAATAATTAATTACGCTAATTAGAAGATGATGTTTTGAAGCATTTAATTGCACAGAACGGACAACGTTACGGTTATGGTTGTGCGACTCTATCTCTGCTTTCGCGTAACTTCTATTAAACGCTTTCGTAAAGATTTACATAACTTTTTCGCGGATCGGCCGCTCGTTGAACTCCTGTTTGTGACTTTTTAACTTTTCAATCGCGTGAAAGTTTCTTGTCACTTTGCGCGCGCGGGTCTTGTTAACACTGTCTAACAATTTTCCCGTCAAGTCGAGTGCTTTCTGATCATTCTGAAACGATATTTCTCCGCATTAAGCAATTTCTCTCCGATTTTCTTGTACGATCGACCGCTACGACGCCGTACAGAAAAATACGTGTTCGCAATTTTAATCATAAGTTAGCAACTAATGAAACGTCAATTTGATTTCGGTATTTTCACAGCGATCAAACTCTAATCCGTACCCGCGTGAATCGAGTGCCTATTTGTCGGCGATTTAACAACTTTTCTTGCGACAGCCACGGAATTTGATGTTTTCCTTAAAGCCACGTGTTCTTCGTGAACTGTTATCTGTCTCGAGCGACCTCAGCTTTCTCTTTTTCCGTGTTCGTAGATATTTCTCGAAGGATTCTGAATCGTTTCAAAATTTTCCCTGCGCATTCGTGAACGTATTTTTACAACCATAATAAATTCATTTGCGCTCGAATAAACGTCAACCGTGGAAAATATTATCTAATCATTTTGTCTGCTCGACAGTTTAGTGCCCATAAAATCAGTACTTTTTCCGTAATATTCACCGTACGATTCCATAGTTGTTCAGTTCTTTACTCTAATATCTTGCGGTCGACCTTGGAAATTGTCATAATGGTACACAACAACCAGTATTAAACATGCAACCTAGTTCGAACAGTTGTCCTAGGATTATCTACGCTTCTAGCCGACAAAGGAATAAAATTCCTTGAACATAATCGTCTAAGATTTTTGCTACATCCAATCTATTCGTATCATTTTCTGTTTACTTAACACCTGTCGATCGCAATTATGAAACGTACTATTTTCCAGAAGAATAGAAGTGTGTCGCATTCGCGCCAGATGCAAATAGGGATAACGAAATTACAGCTAAGCCATTGAGCATACGGAACCAGTTGCTCGCGATAAACGGTACAATATCTTTGTCTAGGTCTACGGTTTCCTTCGTCCACTTGTCGTTCACGGGGAAAAAATCACCGGCGAACAATCACGCGAGTGCCAAGTACAAATATGGCTAGTTCCATAAAGACAACCGTTCTGACATTCGGCGTGCCTCTCGTGTGAAAGCGGCGTACCTCTCGGCTTCGGCGTATTATTGCTGCGACACACAGAAAGACGAGACTCACGTTCACACGGAGGGTCACAGCTAGCCCGAGGGAGCAGTCATTGACATTGAGAGAAAAAGAGGGAGCGAGAGAAGCTCTCGCTCTCTCTAGAACGAGTCTAATATCGCGCTACCACCTGTATAAGGAAAGCTTTTTGCATTTTCTATTCAACCATGGCCATCCGCGGCACCGACCGTCGACACGTCCAGATTTGTCGAGATTTTCCGACTGATTTCCGTTCCGTTTGATATCGACTGCTACGAGACAATCGCCTAATCGCCTTCGTCCGATCTTTTATACTTCGACTGGTACAGCTCTCTGCAAATTTACAGTTCTGTAGATTATTCAATGATTAACCTTCATTGTCGGGGCATTATATAGTGCATCGAAGTTCTTGTTATGTAAATAATGTAATTATGCGTTCGCAATTGTATGAATTAGGTGCATAGTTCGATGCGTCGACATTTTTTTCTCGAGGAGTTTACACGTTGGCTGCCACGTCGGTTACATCTAGGTGACACGATTCTTTAACGCGAGTATAGTATAGTTACGTAACTATATAAAGATACATTTTTAATTATTGAACCATAGAAATGAAATGATAGAAAAATATTTGTTTTACTTCATCATTGTTAAATAGATAGAAAATGTGACCTGCTACGTATCAAATGGAAAGAAAAATTTGCTAAGCTAAACATTCTATATAATATATTATTTAATATGTTATTTAATATTCTTTATTTAATATTAAGTATTTTCTTTTTCATTTATGAAGTTTTACGCTTTAAGATTTGAAGCAGTTTTCTGGCAAAGTGAAATTGGCGCTGCAGCGTCCACTATTTTGCACGCAAACTATGGCAGTTCAGAATTACGAGACGAAATATCTGAAACCTCCCCTAACGCATCGAATGTATACCGACACATTCTCCATCGAATCTCCCTCGTTTCGTCCGAGCGATTTGCGTCGACTTTCTACCCCGCTCGAGGCGATAAACCTCGACGAGCTCAAACCAGCAGAACGATTGTCGAATACTGAGCTGTCTGGTGCCCAGACCCGCTCGCGAGAAACCTGTTTTCGTATTGTCCGGAACTCTTATGCCCAGTTAAAACGCGGTAAATGACTACTTTGATATATATGCTGTGCTAAAAATAATTATATTAGCACGATAAAATCAGTTGCTTTCCGAAGAAATTATCAGCAATCGATCAAGCTCAGCCGGATTAGGCATCAAAATTAAACAAACGACGGGAATCGTTGTACAGTTTACCGAAGAAAGTACATTTTGTGCTCAATTAACCCTTTGACACGATTAGGAGATTAGTTACAGAAATATGTAATTGCTTGATTGGTTTTCCTTCATTTTTCATAGTCACTCGCATGTAAGGAATCTTTCAAAATTTCATAACAGTTGTTATGATAATTTATCATCACAGTAAAATTGTAGAAGTTTATTCTATAATATGAATTCTGTAACTTTTCCAAATTACTAGAGCTTTACAAGTAGAATTTTTAAGCGAAGAATTGAAAAAAATTATTAACATGTGTTTCAGTGATTGCACAGTGTCAAACTGTTGTTCAGAATTTTTTAAATGTGATTAAATAGTGAAATTGGAGAGTAGGAAAAGAATAGAAAAATAGAGTAAAAGTAGGATAATAGAACTTTTGACTATAGCTACCCTTGTCGTTGGAACAGTGGGTTCGAACTCGGTGCGATACGTTTTTTCTCAGTAAACTATCGAATGGAGCATCGTTGGTTTAATATGTTTGAAGGTCGTTTCTGATCCCCACATCCGGTTATACCCCTTTGTCATTTTTCTCATTTTTCGCTCTTCGTCGACCGGTCGACACTGTTCCCTGACGAAATGAAAATTTTTCTACAAACACCTCCAACCTTGTTAGCCTTTCAACACGTTTCAGAATTGCACGGTCGCATTCTTTCCGCGATAAGACGATCTGGCGCCAGTGAGCGTATAATTGGATGCGTAGGTTCTATAAATATTTATAAAATACGCAATAACCTGCGTGTTATATATTTTATGTAATAAATGAACTATCCGTTTATTATTAGTAAGAATTTTAACATCAAGACTGTGGCAATTTGCAATAAATTCAGGGGTGCGCGCGCGAGTTTTAACATCAGTGGTATCAAATCAGTATATGTTTAGAATATGTTAAAAAGTGCCAAAATTAAGATGAAAGCGTTTGGAAATATTTTCAGAAGGAACAGCAACGTAGTTATTTTAACTAATTTAGAAAAGATACTTCTTTTTGAACTTTCTTTTAATAATACTTTGTTACTTCCAAGTTTCCTAATAATTGTTTACCAACATGCTAATCTAGCACGTATGTATGCATTACACACAACGTATACACAAACGTCCTCATGGTTACTAATAGACATATCTATATCAAAGTTAAGAATACGCTAGTCGTATGCGAACAGAACACAGTACGAGATAAAAAAAATGTAAATACGTTTAAAGTACAAATAAAATACATGCGAAAGAAGAAGGTGACAGCTTGTAAAGCGGTTCGCGAACGTATGAGCACGATTATAGTAATTATCGAAGATTCATGAATATAACATAAAGCAAGTACTGAATGAAAGACCAGTACGGAGTGGGAGTTGAAGAAGATCTTTGCGAGTACTTATACCCAGATAGAACCAGATTTGGAAACTAAAACAGTAGACAGAAATAGAGGGACGATTACGTAAAGAATACATTCTATGTTCAATTTAATCTATAGAATGCTAATTGTAGAACCACGTTCAGAAAAACAAAATTAAATCCGTAAGACGATACTTCGTTTTAAAAAGCAACTTTCCGTGCGTCATCGTGCATGAAAACGACCACGAAACTATGGGACCGCCATACGCAGTGATTCTTGCCGCTCGTTTTGCTTGCACACTCATATGTTTGAATGCAAGACGAAGTGCAGTTGTGCTGAAGTCGCTAAACTATATATGTGCGTACCGTCGATTGTTTGGCACGAATACAATCACCTCCAGATTGATTTTTCCGCGCGTGTTCCAACTATTCGAACGTCGAACAAAATATATGCCGCTGTGAATTCTATTTCAAACGTCTTCATCCACTGGCGACTAACTTTATGTTCTAACTTCAACGCACTTAAAAAATCAAAGCGACTTCATTTAATGCTTCATGAATAATGCAAAAGATTTTCGAACGAATTGTTCAACAGCGGCATCGGCTCCGTTCGTAAACCAATAGGTTGCGTAACGCGATCTAACAGCCTCTTACAAGATCATTATATTCAGAAAAATCAGTCCGATTGTCGCTTGAAAGGCTTACTCATACGCTTCCGGTAATAAAAAGCGACTGAACCGTATAACAAAATAGTAGTCACCGCAGCCACAGCTGATGTCCGCATATCAGCCATGTTGCCTCTGATAAGAAACTGTACGTGAAAAGGTAGTGTAAGTGGGCTTGAAAGTGTCCCGGCTTGCAAGAACCGTGCAGGTAAACCGAGCGGCACGGACCATGGATCGGTCGTGTGTATGGCGGCCCTTGGAGGTATGCTGGGCAGGAATGCACTCTCTTACGCTTCTCGAACCACTGTGCCCCGAAGTTGTGTTACAGAAACGTTACGGACGAATCGAAGAAGGACGTTGCAGCAACGTTACCCTTGCTCCTCCTCGGCGGCAGGACCCTGTTGCGCGATGCAGAACACGTCCGTGGTCGACATGGTAGCCCGCCAGTCAGCACTATGCGCACACGATCACATACCAGCGATCACATATCGACATCCTCGTCGGCGACGTTCCTCCAGCTACGAGGATTCTTCGTTGTCGACGCGGATTCGTAGGTCCACGTGCGAACGCCAACGGAATTTCGTGCACCAGTCACATACGTGGCGGCGTCGGCTGGCGCCCGTCAAGGCTACCGCCGACTGATGTATACAGGATCAGGCAGACCGGTAGCGCAACAGGTTGTCCGTCCACAGATTTTCCACGAGTCGAACGGAAAACAGCGAAGAGCGACGCACGGCTGCGATCGACTCACTGCGGTCTCGTGTGGTATCACGCCGCACCTTCGCCGCCGTTCCCTCTACCTGTGCACGCACACCGTTTTCCATTTACCTGTCTTCAGACACGTGCGTGTACAGGCAAATTTCTCTGTGTGCGTACACCGGTCGTCGACGAGACGCGCGTTCCTTCTACCTGGCCCCCTTACGCACGCCGCCGACTTCTGTGCGGATATTGAGCATCATAGCGTGCCGGCATCTCACGGGTGTGCATTATTTCTGTTTCTGCGACCGTACGCACGCACCGCGCTCATGCCAATGATTTGTTCCTAGCCGTTATTATTACGTTACGTTCTACGTTAATGGTATAACCACCAAGGAGAATGAGTGTGTACGAGACGATTGTCTTCTTGCGAGGTATTTTGTTGTTACCTCGTTCGGCGAATCTTCGGGCTTCATGTTTGGCCCGTGAATAGTGGATGTTTTGCTACTGCAGAGTTCGCAGTGAACAGATCCGTTTGTGTTTACAATGAATGGTTACAAGTGGTCGAGTCCAAGAGCCACGACGTTCACGAGACAATTTTAACGAATTGTTTTTCAAAACAGATGCCATAGTCATAATGACTGTCCACTTCAGTCCTATGTTGGAAATCTGTGGTAACATCAGTAGGGTGGTAGTAGACTGCAGTAATGAAGATCGTCCTTGAGTACTTCTATTGTAACACATCCTTTGCTTGTCAGGATGTAAGTAAGTATAGGTGATACTTCCGAAGCTCCGAGTTACCTAAGGTGTAAAGAGAAATTAGTTTCAAGTACGAAAACTGTTTTTATATTTATGAAAATTGTGGTGAACCAATAAAATTCAACTGTAATATCGTAGCTTGTTTTCTTGTTTATCAAAAGCTGTCTCAAATGCTCTCATCGTCGAAAACTCGGAATGCTGCCTCGTGAGTTGTGTCATAAAATGAAAGGTTTCGCTGCAACTGTATTTTTGCATAATTAGTCTATTTAAATATATTAATCATATCGTTATGTGGCGTAGTGTTTCGCTTTCGGGGCTACTACTTATGACCAATTAAGCTATCCGGGTCGCCGACGATTTTCTCTCTCTAAATCCGTAGAACCTAAACGTAAACACACCGTATACCTGAAAGTCGGCTCGATGTATCGCATACGTCGACTTATTTTAATCGTTAAACGACTTTAACGATTTCTATTCGATGATACCACTACAGTCGAAATTTTTCGAATCATAATCTTTACTTAATCTATCGATAAATCTCGGATATCGGATATCGAAAGTGGTAATTACGGACTTCCGCTTTCAGTTGGTCCTTAATTTTCTTAAAGATAACTTTACCGACACTTCATTCAAACTCATTGATCTTTTTATTGCATTCAAATCAATGGATTTCAATTTGAATGGGACACCAATAATATTTCACGTGTTTGTAACGTTAAACCAAAATGGAACCAAGCGTCGCGATGGAAAGTGGTAAAAGAAAGGAACTTCTATGATCGTTAGGTGGCAAATCTATTTGCCCTAGCTGGAGCGTGCTACTCGGATTTGGCTGTTCAGTATAATGTAGAACTGTCTCAACAGGTCCTTCGCAGTTCTGTATGGTTCAATACGTAACGTTAACGCGCAGCGAGACTGTGTTGCCCGACAGGACACGTGCCTCTCGCGTACGCTGGTTGGCTCAGGTAGATGCAGTGCACCTTTCATTTGCATATCGTCCTGTACACAGAGGACTTTTACGAAGATAAAACACTGGCTTTTTTCTGAAACCCGTCTCTCACGCGTGTACTGTAGTACCTGCCTAAAAAGTTTCAGCTAAAATTTCAGGTATAGCAATTAAACGCTGATTCTATCCTTCTATTGCAATTTAATTTTGCAATTTACGATTTAGATATATTCAATAAATAGTATGTTATTATATAAACATAATGTAACGAGAGTAATGCTGCAAGAAAGTAACATGAAATTAAATATATCGTTTAACTACAATTTGTCCTACCCATAATGAAATCTTTACTTGCGCTGTCACGTAATGGAAAAAAAATTAACAGATAAAACGTGCGTTATCTTAGTGCGTATTGAACATTGCCGCGCTCCGATTTTTTATAACGTTTCGAATATTGTGTATCCTTCTTTATCTACTGGACGATAGGAAACAATGGGGAAACGTGACTGTAAGTACTACCTGGCAACACTGTATCTAAGTGGTATCTCAAAGTCTTCGATTTACGAAGTCCGATACCAATAGAATCGACATAGTTTCGTCTCCGTAAGGATATTATATTGGTATCACTTTCCCCGACTCAAAAGGGACCTGTTTTGTTTTCCTTTTCGCTTATGTATGCTTACGTTTCTGCAGGAATGTGTTACATCTTGCAACCGTGCACGTTCGGACATGTTTCCGTTTACCTGTGCCCGACTCGCACATATTCTATATGCATTTGTGTAATGATTTATATATTAGCAGACTGTAAGCTGATGATGATCACCGGGAGCTAAAAATACATGTTCGTGCTCAATTTATTGTCAATGACTACACGAAAAAACTTCAAAATATTAAAAACACTATCTCGTTCAACAGTTTTACATTTCTTTCAATAAAAAAACATTTTTAATTTTTATTATAGCACGTTGTGTGCACGTGGCTTTTGCATTCATTGTTACACTCCAAATGATATAGGTAACTATGAATATGAAGGAAAACTCAAAGTAGATTTATTGTCATGAAGCATCGCTTACCATCTTTTTCCTATTAAGAACTGGGAACTTGGTATATGGAAGGAATGCGAGCCTGAGTAGTCATCGGGTAGAGGTATTTTCATTATTGCTTGAAATGGTACATATTATCGCTAACGATATAAAAATAGATCTAACATTCGATTTATCTTCGTGACCCAGTTTATTAAGGCATCAGTGCGCTGCCGCCATTTTTGTATCACCGACAACGTCATCAATAATCTGAAATTAAAATCATCTGTTGGTATTGTTTACCTAATAGCTTGAGAAAATTGCCACGGATGGCGCCACTGACCAAGAAATTGTTTTATACAGCACCGATAATTATTATCACTAATTGATGCCAACAAGTACATCGATGAAAAATTATAATTGCAATCGTAATATGCAGGTTAATATTAGAAAGTATGGTTACTAAATATTTAGGGTTGGCATGGGGCAATCCAGAATTTATAAAAACAAATTATTGATTTATAAACATGAAAATGTAGTACATATGTACATACAAGAAATTTTAGTGGGTGGTAAAGCGGAGAATATTTTCCAATAAATTAGTCTTTTCAAAAATATGAGAATATTACGTGTTATATAATCTAATCTAATATAATAAAATTTTAAGTCGAAAAATTTTATAATTATTTAGAGTGCGATAATTACTTTATAAATTTTGGGCTCCGAAGGCGTTCTCAAATTACGTTATATTCGTCATCGTAAACTATACCACGCGTGCCATTTACCATGTGTCTACAACAGGGCTCGGAATTAATTGCGCATGATAAAGACAGAACTTTTTCGGTGACTGCTCTGAACTGTGCTGCAGAGTGGTATCATCCAATCCCATTTACGAGTTCTCTCCTGCAGCACTTTCAGAGCAGTCGCCGAGAATGCTCTATCTTCGTCATGTGCAGTTCATTCAGAGCCTTGGTCTATATCACCGGCAAAACATGGACTTAACCTCAATACGTTTTAATGATTACGCTACATGTGATATGTGATTGATGCTAAATAACTTGTTTACATTTTTTTAATACATTAAAATGAAGTTTAAAACATACACAGGAATCACTTGGTCCTTATTGGAACTCACTGGTCTACTCGAAGACGAAGAATCTCGTGTTCACTATGAGAAATCTAAAAAACACTTTGGTCTGCATCCATTCCATTTGACGAACTTAAACGCATCATTGAACGAGATATTAAGTTCGAATTTAAATTCTTACGATTCAGAGTACGTATCGAATTTACACAATTTTTACTATAAATGTATGAATTTGTTACTTTCACTACAGTAACCTTTAAGTATAAAAAAAGAAATACTCTAAACTTGAATTTAACCACATGTTATTTTTTAATAACGTTACTTCTTTTATTTATTGGAGATTAAAAGGGTTTCTATTAGCATATCAGAACCCCAAATTATTAACATCGCTGGGCGAAATATTTTATGATACGTGTTTTATTCATATCGATGTGGAAGCAGAGTTTTATATATTTAGACCAGAAGTGGGATCTTCTATAAAAGGTAAAATATTATATTATTATGTTTCTTTAATTTGCACAATTCGTTATTAACAGATTCAAATTTATAGGAATTGTAAATAAGAAAAGTGTCGACCATATTGGAGTCCTTGTACATAAAGCATTCAATGTATCTATTCCAAAGCCAGATGATCAAGAAAACTGGTTGGGCGACAATCTTGAGATAGGTCAAGAAGTAAGATTTGCAATAACTTTTCTTGATCTTAATAGTAAATTGCCATTTATTCGTGGTAACTTAGATCCAGAGTAAGTAATAAAATATAATCTGTTTCTTTAATTAATTATTAAATGAATGTAAATACATTATCGGGTAAGATGAAATCAACAATTGTTCATAATTGTTTCAGCAATTATTTACAAGGATGTAGATTAGTGAAAAAGGCAAGTCGTCATGAAAACCACAAAACTGATGTAGGAAATGTACATAACGTTAAAGAGAAAAGTCAACACACGTACTTTGATTCAGAAAATAGTTCAGAGGAAAATGCAGTACAAGTTAAGGAAGAAAATCCTAAACCAAGGAGAAAGAAACGGTTATCTGAACAAGAAGAAATGATTGAATATAATGAAGATAATGAAGATAAAAAGAATATTAAAAAAAATTAAAGAATCTAAATCAAGAAAAAAATCGAGAGATTACAGTTCTCAAAGTAGTATAGATGAAAATGCTGATGTAAAGTTTAGTAATTCGTCAACAAAATTGTCCACGCACTTTGATTCAGAAAATAGTACAGATGAAAATGCAGTACGAGTTAAGAAAGAAAATCCTAAACCAAGCAGAAAAAAAACGGTTATCAGAACAAGAAGAAGTGATTGAATATAATAAAGATAATGAAGATAAAAAGCATATTAAAAAAATTAAAGAATCTAAATCAAGAAAAAAATCGAGAGATTACAGTTCTCAAAGTAGTATAGATGAAAATGCTGATGTAAAGTTTAGTAATTCGTCAACAAAATTGTCAAGAAGAATATCCAGTGTGGAAACTGAGCATGAATTAAGGAAGATTAAATCAGAGAACTCAGAAAATATTAATAGCGAAGAAATTAAGGAAGAAGTTATATCAGAGGATGAAAGTAGACCAAAGAAAAGTTCTGGAAAACGGAAGCACTTGGATGAAGCTGATAATTCGACGAGCAATTTTACTACGCATAAGGATATACAGAGTCCCAGTAAGAGAAGTTCCAAAAAACAGAAAGTATTGAACACAAATATTGATGAATCACTTACTGACATTAAAGTAGAGGACGATGATAAAATAGAAGAATCACCTAGTAAGAAGAAATATAAGAAACTCAAAAATGTTAAAGAAGAGGATTGTGCAGATATTAGCTATAACATAAACGGAGAGAATGAAGCTAGCGCAGACAAAAAGAAACGGAAAAGACAATCGAAAAAAGATCTCCTAAATCTTAGTGAAGTCAAAGTGGAGCCTATATTCGAAGACGTTGAAATTAAAATAGAAAAACCTGACGATATAAATACTGACAATAATGTCCGCATAGATAAAAAAAAGGAACGATATTTTGAAGATAACGAATTGAAGGTGCACAAAGTAAAAATAAAGAAGGAAGAATCTGCATCAGGCAGTGGATCAGATGTAGAACAACAGAAGGCAAAGGTACACAAAGTAAAAGTAAAGAAAGAAAAATCTGTAACAAATTTTGCATCAGATGAAGATCAGCAAGAGATGAATAGAGATAAAGTAAAGGTAAAAAAGGAGAAATACGTAGCAAATACTGTAACAGATGAAGTTGAAATCGATATACATGACCACTATGACAAGCACGTAAAAAAGCACAGAAAAAATTCACTAAGTAAATAAAACAGTGTATCAGGAGGTAATGTTAAGAAAGTTAAAGTAAAAATGGAAGAATCAATTAATGACTAATGAAGTATCAATTCGAGCATGTTTCTTTCATATGTGTATACATACGCAGATACATATAAGAATAAATATTGTATTTTATTTTTCTATGCAAGCATTGGAATTGTAAATAGTATACATACATTGTCAAACAATTTTAGTAAATAATTCTTTTCTGAATACCGAATCCAATGCATAATTGCAGTCATATAGTGCTACAATGTATCTATAAATATATAATGTATTATTTCGACGAATCATAGTACAAATATCACTATAATGCTATGTGATTAAAAAACTTTTGTAGTATACGACTTTAATTTCTACCAATTTTATATTTATATACATACTTATCTTGAAGTTTCGTTACATTTCGTTCATATTAATTATGTCTCACCTCAGATCAAGTATAGAGGTGACGTAGCACAGGTAACGTATTTTTCTGTTAAACGTGAGCGGGATCGTGAGCCTTGGGTCTGGACAGGATTCGAAAGTTTGTAATACTCAGGTAGCCAACATCAAAGTAGGATCAGGTAATGCTTAGGTCGAGCCGGGAATCTAAACCTGACCCGGCTTCGATGTTGGACACCTGAGTATCATAAATTTTCGAGACTCGACACGAACCCGAAATATCGGGTACCTGTCCATCCCTATTTCCTGTCCCATAAAAATGGGTCGCTAGGTGGTTAGAATCCTATTATCATTATTGTGTTGCATTAATGGATCCTACGTCTGCACACCTCCAGGCCACAGCTCGATTTGTTCGCAAGGGTTAATACAGAAATTTTCTTTGTACTGATTGGTTGGCGATTTTCTGATGAGACAGTGCTGCCCTTACAGTCAAAGAAAAAGAGGGAAAATAGCGCACATCCATTCGGTTGGCGCGCCATCAGAGGCACGCGGCGCGAAATTCGATATTTAAAGAAGCTTCAAATAATAAAATCTGTTACCTCATAGGATTCTCAAAAACGTATTTGCGAGATCTATTTTTGCGTCTATTTAATATTTAAAAAATCCATTTTATCCCAACACTACTTCATAGCCATTAGCTCTATCTAATTACCGATTTCGAATTCGTTATAGAACGATTGAAGTTTCTTTCGATCTATAACTGATTGGAAACCAGTGGTCAGTAGTTATTTGGCCAGTGGTCAGTGGCCCGTTGACCAATGGCTTGACCAGTGGTTAATTGACACAGATATTATAAACTTATACATAATCATTATTTGTAACAATTTTATTGATAATTACAATAAAATAATTCTTATCTATGTTTTTACTACTTAAATTAAATAAACTCAGATTACAAACACTAACAGAAACCTCAGAAATGCTAGTAATTTATTACTTAACATGATTTCATGATAATTTTTAGTACAATATTTAAATATCTTTATTTATGAATGTACATATATTGTCCAGAACATATGTTTTTGTCTGATATTATCTGAAGTGTGTATATCTGAATTTAACGAAATTTGTGTACTTTAAAATACATATACAACAATAATCTGTATTTCGTTATTGGTATTTTAGTGCTTATATATATAATGCTTATATATAAATATTGGCCTAACACATGTATATACAAATATAAAATTATAAAAAAATAATTTATTATGAATTAACAACAAGCGATCACTAGTAATTTTGTTATGTATCATACTAGAAAAGTATAAATTATTTTTTTATCACTTTAAATGTTAAGAATTCTTTTCATCAATTTTTACTGTCTTTTTTAGCATCTGTTCTGCATGCTGGGCTAAAGAAGTCTTTAATTCACGTGATGCCATATATTTGAAATTTAACAGTCTTACTATGCCATTCTGATAACCAGTTACTAACCACAAATAACTCCATGCATTTGGGTTCCATGATATCTACAATTTATCGTTAATGTTAGTATTACATAAAAGTATCACATTGGGACGAATCAAATTAATGCTTACCCTATTTACTGACATAAATGGGTATTCTTCAATTTGAACTGCAGTTATCTTATTCTGTATCGACCGAGATGGCACAGTGCGTTCAGAAACCTTTTATCATAATGCAAAGTACAATTATTTCATTATAAAATTTTTAAGATAATTTTACAATTGCAAACGAGCTAAAAAATCTAACTTACTTGTAGTTTATCGTAAAATGTAATACCGAAACGATCCTTGCATAAATCATAACTAGATGGCATATAGTTATAATCTTTTGAGTTCTTATCTTTCACAGGTTCATTTCCTGTTTCTGTTAGATCCACTATTTTAACGTGTGAACTTAACTGAAAACAGGGTACAGATTTAGTTGACACACTGCGGGTTTAAAAATAGTATATTTATAAGAGATCTACCTTCTTTTTCTTCTGGCAAACTTTCTCGTTATCCTTAACACATATAACTTGATGAAGAAAAATAGTCACTACCTCTCCTGATAGCGTACCATGTGCAATGCTATTGCCATAATCAGAAACTGATAAACCCTAATAAATGGTTAAATAATAATTATACAATGTTTTGATATAAAAAAGTTCTCGACGTTTACTTACATAAGTAGGAGAATTGGTTGGCAAAATAGGGTGGAGTCTGAATTCCATATCTCGTATCGGAATTATGTATGTGTTTGTATGTTTATATCTACAATAATGGATTATATAATGGTTTTCATTTTATAAAGAAAGCAACATTTCTTATCTTGATATTTACCCAAGTGCATCATCAAAACTAAGGACAGAACATGGCCAGTGTGTCATCCATACACCATCGGTTATAATACCCTTTTGTGTAGAAGATTGTGGAGTACTTACATCGTCTAAATTCCAAAATTTATACATCCTATCTGTGCTACCCGTAGCTAGAAAACGTGCTTCATTGTATGGAACCAACGCTATCACTAGACAAATAATCTTTCGATTAAAAACTTTATTGCATTTTTTATATTCTTTATCAGAAGAAATAAAAATACTTACTACTTACAGCATTACCATGAGCAAAAAAATGCTGAAACGCATTTATTAAGTACGTGTTTTGTCTCTTTTGCATTGATACTGGCGAATCACATGTAAGATCCCATAATGCAACGTAACCATTTGAAAATCCAGCTGCAATTGTGCTAAAAGCAAACATACAACTTTGCTACTATAAAATTGCACGAGGAGGAGAGAAATACAGTTAGGAAATCTTACTTATGTTTATGTTCTTTGCTCCACGATAATTTAGTGCATTGCCATGTTTGCTTATTGCTATCAAAAATTGGTATATTTACAACTAATGTCATCACTGGATCAGTGCGATATATGGGCCACCTGTAGCATATATTTTTAGTAAATAAGTAACATATTTAAAAAGATATAACGAAATTTATTAAATAATTACATACGTATTTTCCTCAGTCTTTTGAAATCCAAGTTCTTCGGGAAAGGGTAACGAATAAATGTGTACGCTACCGTCTGAACAAGCTGCAGCAAGCATACCCATTCGTTTAAGAGTATGTGATATTTTTTCTTGCTTAGTTTCATAATTATTTAGGCTCTCATCTTGATAGCACCCAGATGGGCACCATTCTAAACACCATACAGTACCAGCTGTATGAGCAAGAGCATATGATAATGAAGGTATTCTTTCATTATCAGTCCTAGAAGTTTTAAAGATTCAAAATATCAAATATAATCGCATATTTTTTTCTTATAATATTACTAAACAGTGAATTATTATGCATTTTTGGAGCATAAATAATTTCAAAATTTTGTAAAATACCTACCTCAACATATTAATACGATTTTATTTTATTTTTAATTTGTCAAAAATTTTTTAACAAAAATGTATATATACCTCAAAGTCTATAATTTAATTATTACTTACTCATGATTCAAAGATCCCACATTCCAAATTTGTATTATGTTAGCTTCAGCGTATGCTTTTCCTACAGCATATTCACTTTCCATATGTGGATGTGTACTGACAGCAAGATATTGTGTTGGTTTTTTTGAGTACATTGGCGACGGAATAGGCAACCATGCCAATGCCCATATTGGTCCACCAACAAAAAATGTAGGAATTCCTAAAAAAAAAATTAAAGATGTGTATATTTTTATAGCACTGTAACACTCTATTATGGATAATCACCTTTATCACAACCACCTTCAAATCTTTGCCATTGTATCCACGAAATTTCTGAATTAGATAAGTTTTCAGTTATTTTTTCTGTCCTTGTTCTCATAGAAACTTCTAACTGTGGTAAATGCTTAGCAGCGTCAGCATTCTTTAACAGAGTGAATGTATTAGGTTTATAATTGTGATATAACTGAAGCTCATAATTTTTTTGTTCACTGTAAAAAGAATGATATAATTTATTAAATTTGTTCATTAACTAAAATTGTGTTATAAGATATTATGAGAAGTATAGATATTTACAATTCCATAGTCCAACGTATAGCAGGTGAGAACGGTTCCGACCAATGGAGTTTCTGCGTCTGATATTTACCCATGATCATATTAGATAATTCTAAAAACAGGAACTATTAATTAGACTTGAATTACTTATGTGTCTTTTACATAGTAGAATTAAATCATACTTTCGTTTATATGATTTTCTCCTTCAAAATCCGAATATTTATCGTCGTCATCCATTGCTCCTCCGTGTGTTTCCGTAATATGCGTTAACATTTCTTCTTTTGTATTAGTTGAAGACTTGCATATTTTACATAAATAACACTGTAATAAAGAAAACATAATTTAGTAGCTTGAACGTACACTAAATAAATAACATATATTAGTAATATTATTGTATTATTGGTACCTCTTGAGGAATGAAATTACATGTAGAATAATGTGTTTTCATATCCTCTAGTGAGGAAGTTGTAAAATTACAACCAAGTTGATGGCAAGTTAATGCTTTCCCAGAGTTTAACTCCTTTCTCCACTTACCCTTCCATACACTTGGCACATTTTTTTTCTGTTCTGGTGGTTTTAATAATTTTTTCTATAATATTTAATTAAAAATTGTTCATTAAATTCTTCAATTTTATTTTTGTTGAACAACAGCTTCTATAAAATACAAACTTACCAGTGCAGGAGATTCGAGTTTTGTCTTCTTTTCAGCAGGTGCATCTTTTACGAGTTCAGTGAATTCCGAAATTTTTGATGCAGCTCTAAAATTAAAATATCACTGTAGATTTCCTTTTAATTTAATGAAAATTATGCAAGACTTACTTTTCTGCTGCTTTGCGTTTAACCTTTTCTGTACTTGATGATAAAATTTGCAATACTTCCTTTTTTTTCTGTTCGACTTGTTTATGTGTTCGTTCATGTATTTCCATAGAAGATGGCATCATAACAACACTGCAAACGGGACATGTCAACATTAAAGCTTCTTTCTCCTAAAATACAAAATTATTATATGATTCCAGACTAATATTTTTGATTTCCTATATTGATAAATATTTGAATTACATACTTTATCAGATTTCCCGCAAAACTGTACATGAGACAGGAAACCATTCACACTTCGTTTAAGAACACCACATTTCTCACAATTTAACTTGCCTTTCCTTTTCTTGATGGTAACATTTAATATTTTTTTACATACTTTTTCATCATTGAAATCCTAAAATATCATATTTGTTAGTAAATAAAATATAAAGTAAAGAGAGTTTCTATCACAGTGCTATACTTACCAAAGGTTCTTCACCCTGTATCCAACATATATCGTTATGTTTGAGCAAACTGTGCGAATTCCATTGTTCTTTTAACATTATTGTGTTACATTTACCACACTCTATTGTTATCTAAATTACAAGTGTGTAAGTAGAAGCAAATAAATGACAGAATGATTAAGTAAATAAACTTTCAAGATACTTACTTTTAATGTATCAGAAGTATCCATTGTTTTGGAACATTCTGGTTTTGAGTCCTTCACAGATATTGGTCCCTTTAATTTTGGTATGTATTCAGTATCTAATGTAGAATGGGATTTGCCTTTACCTCTATTTTTGCTTGCATTTGATGTTTTAGCTCTTTTGCTAACAGGAGAGGAATTTAATGAGTTACTTGCAGCATTACTATCATCAGTTAAGTCATTGTTACTTGTAATATTGCTTGACTTTTCATTATGTCTTTTATTATGCACAGATGTTTCTGCAATGGAACCATTGTTTTTCTGCTCTATCAAAGAAGTTCTTTTGCGCCTTCCCCTTTTCCTCCCTGGTGTTGTCACTGAGGGAGATTCACTGCTTAAATTTTGGTCTATTAAAATCGAACTTTCATCATTTGAATGTTTACTGTAATCTAGTTTCAAATTCGTATTTTCATGTATAGAAGTGTTCATTCCTATCATAGATATTTCACTGTTAGATCTTTGAGGACTCTTAAGACGACATTTGAGATCTTCTAAAATTTCAGTATTTCTACAAGAGTCATTGAACTCGTCTTTAGAATAATCTTCATTGCTACTAGAAACGTTGCTAGAATATAAAGGCAGTGATGTCCTGGTTAAAACTGGTGTGGTAGAATTACTTATATTTTCATTTTGATTACTTGCAACTGTGGTACTTGCTTCAGGTGTAGTTGATAAAATATTAATGCTTGTTTTCTTTTTAGTTTCTTTTTTGTACGATGTAATATAATCATCAAAATTAGTTAACTTGCGAATTCGCTTAGATCTACCAAATATATTTTCATTAGCTTCATAAGTACCACCTGTTTCCTTTTGACTTTCATTTAAATTCTTTTCATTACTATATTGTAGTAGTTCTTGAGGCTTTGGTATATCATTCGAGGTAGTTTGGCCATTTTCTACATTAGCTACCTTATTATTACTCTCTTTCTTCTTTTTCATAGAAGAAGAACTATTTTTTATCTGTTTCCTACGTTTTACTTTAGACTCTAATTTTTCATTGTCACTATTAACTGTAGGCACTTTTGTTGCATTCTCCTGGGATTCACTGTTTACATTATTTGTAGACAGATTTTTATTAACTACTATCATAGATGGTTTTGTAGTAGCATTAAGGTCTTGTGACATAATAATTTTTAGAGTATCTTTTGTAATCTTCCCATCTGTAAATGTAAATGAAAAATGTTATGTAATGTATACAATTTTAAACAATGATTGTACTTAAACTGTAATCAGTATTTTAACAATTATATTAGCTGATAAATTTACCTTTTGCTACAGATTCACTGATCCCAATGTTTTGTAATATATTACGATGAATAACAGGCATTTTTCTATTATGCAATGGAGATTTTAATTTATTGATAGATGAGCTCACATCATTGGTAGCAATATCTGAAGATTTTTCGGTGTCTTTATTCATTATTGCTACAACTTAAATATACATATATCAAAACCTTTTTCTATCATAAATTGAGGCAGGTATAAAATTCAAAATTATTTTATTTTTCAAGTCATTTTACTATATTGTTCAGTTTGGAGGTTTACTTACGTTCCACTAATGTTACATAAAATATTACAAGAAAAAAAAATATCCTTTGATTTATTGAAATAAAATTGACGTTCGCAGGTTTCGAAGATAAGAACATGTGGATACATGTGGGCCAAAACGCAACGCTTCTACTATTTAGACAAAAATTACCTAATGCTACAACTCTTTTAAAAAGTAGTATATGATAACAGTTTATCAATAGCGGATACAAGGTCTATCTATATATTGTAAAAATTCATCATTTGCGAACTGTCGTAGCAATAATTATTTCAAACCTCACGAAGAAAGAAGGTTATGTATGAATTATGTATATAACATGTGAGAAAGCATGCACGCGTAATTTGAAAATTTTAAGTATATTTACTCACATTCTGGTCGAGATACTTACCAAGATTTATTAAAGATTTTATTTTTATATGAAAAAGAATATCTCTTCCCGAAAAAAAATATTTGGTCTAAACTTCCTGGAGTAAGATTCGAACCCACAACCGCAACTACGCCTTCACTCTTCCATTCTGACATTACAATAGAATACGGATCGGAGTATGTACACCTTACTACATGTCTACATACATACGTACATACTCAATGTAACGATCATAGCGCATGCGTCTATATTTTGCACATATGTATTGCATTCAAATAAAAAATCTTTTGGTATCATGTTGCAGTTATATTATGTACTATTGATTATATCCGTAACGAACGGAAAAAAAATTGACGTATATAACTTCTCCATATCCTTTGCTTGAGTTGTATCATTGCAATTTATCTAGTATTTATAAGATTTTTAAAATCATCTGGTAACTAATACTAAGGAAATGAAGTATAGGATGTAGAATTATAATGTTTGGGTTTTAATTATATTAGCTAGTAAAACATATGAACGCAAAAATAAAAAATAACACAAGATAATATATTGTATTTAAACGTTTATTTATTAAGATTTTTATAAATTTAAACCATTCTCCTCAGAAGTTCGTTGATTTTATCTTCTCGGTTTCCAAAGTCACCACCTTCAACGTAATGGTTAGTCTTCTTACGCCACCCACCATTTGGTGTGTTGAGCTACAGATGGAAAGAATGAAACAATTAATTTTGTTTTAAAAATTAGGTATTTGTTTAAAGGTCTGTTTGATTTCGACTAAGGAACGCAAAGTGCATGCGCTCCATGAAGAGAAGATCATATTACTCTACGACATAGTAGGAGATCTACAGAACATTGAATATTTCTATAATCATGCCTATGTCGTGGGTATGGATAACATGTATTTTTATATACCTTGAATGGCCATAAGAAATTGCTCGCAAATTTGAATTTCGCTCCAACTGTGAATATTTCATGGACTAAATCTTCCGTACAGATAATACCAGAACGACCTGTAAAAACATATTTTACTTATTACTAAAATGCACTGTACAACAGAGTAGGAAAAACTGTTTTGTAATCAGTTGTATGAATTTTCGCAAACCTGTACATACACAATATATGAAAAGGTTTTTCAAAAATTCTATTACTTTCTGACAAGATGGAAGGGAGAAGCACAATAATAAATTCAACTCCCATGGACTTGCCAGCAACAAATTAAAACAATATTTATTAACATGCAAATGTAAAATGATTGTTAAAGTAAGAAAGTAAAACAACATACCAAGTTTCTTCTCAATAATAGCATTGCTGGTAATAGGAATACGTTGTCTGTTTATTTTGGCAAATCCTCTTTTGTAAATCAGTTCACGAACTGACTTTAGATTCGGATATCCCCACGTGATGTAAGGTTCAACGATACGAAGCATGTTGATTGTGGCCTTATTTAACTTCACAAATACACCATTGTTGATCTGTTTTAAGCGGAACAATTGAAGTACTTTGCGTACTTTCGGTGCAACTTGATTCACACTGGAATTATACAATTCTATTTTACACACCAAACATAAATTACTTAATAAATAATTGTTTGAAAAGCAGAAGTTATACCAACCCCCGAATACGTATAACAAAGGCGAGACGCGCTTCTCCGGGGATGTAGTAGTTGCCACGGTTCTTGGCTTGTCTTATTAATCTGATTTCATCCCTTTCCTTGGTTCTGTATTCCTTCACATATTTCTCTGCTCTCTTAAAGATCTCCTTCCTTTTCTTGTAACGGTTTGCACGTTGCTAGGAGTCAAACAAATTTCTTAAATAAGTAATTGAAAAGCAAAATTACACGCGTCTGTTTAACTCGAAATACAACGTATTAATTAAATTCTAGTACCTTAATAGAGGTTTGGAGACGTGCAGCCTTAACTGCTTCACGGGTTTTCCTCCTCTTAAGTACCGACTCCGGTACTGCCGGCAGTTTCTTCGTCGAAGGGGCAGTTTCCTTCTGCCTGTAAATTAATATTTATAAACGTTATGCACTAAACGTACGTCGTACGTACACAATAGCGTTAACAAGCCAGTCGCATGGTACACAAAGTAAAGGTTATGTAAAGTTTAGTCATGCAATATGAAGCAACACCACTATTTAAAATAATAATATTTACAATTTGATCCGCTTTAAAATAAAAACTAATCGTTTCTTATAAAAACTACAATGTAAATATTTATAAAATATTAACTATGTTCTGCCTCACGTTGGTCGAGACTTGTCAGCAGCAAGTAACAACTTTTCATTATCGCAAAAAGTTTGAAAACTACAGTAAATATTCGATAAACCAGGTGCTAAGGATCAGTAATAGCGTAATTTCTGTCTGATAGAGTTATTATAAGGCGCGATGTTTTCAGATTTCATTAAGACTCGAACAACACTTACGCGTCCGCCATTCTTCCGATACGTAAAGGAATTTCCAATGTCCGTGCACTTCACAGCAGTCGATTGTTTGCTCGAAAGTTGGCTTCGAGTCGTCCCCGTTATGTTGTTATACGCGGCGGCGGGAAATTTGAAACATTCCTTTACCTTAAACCTAATTCCGTGTAGAATTTTATGTTTTAGAAATGTATTTTCGTGTAAAACAAATAAAAATATTATGTGTTTGACACTTGGAGAACTTTATCTACATTTAATTGACGCAATTTTGTTATCAGAAAATTTATATTACTATATCCTATTATTCAAGGTGCAAATTGTTTTATTGCACATTCATATGAATTTCATCATAAATCATTTTTAGAGAATCTTTCTTTCATATCTGCTTCTCCCATAACAAATTGGTACATAAAGTCTGGCATTATGTCATATATACGTTTCCAAAAAGTAATTTATTTAATAATTTATTTTATTTATGTTCTTTATACGTTACTGTAAATTATTTTATTTTGTTCCACATAACGTTTTTGTGCTTTTTTATATACTTCTGTAAGTAGTAAATAATTATATACATAAAAATCACCTTAATTGCTCGGAGCTCGATGGATTATTAATTACAATTGTTAACCGAGCTTCACGACACTAAATACGCGATGACGGGATAATAAATCAACGCGCCATGCAGATTAACATACTCCCAGATGTATTTCGAAAGTTCAATTTAATTCTTAGAGACTTGACCCGAGATATACAGATTTCGCTGAATAATCAACGCTGTCCCTAAGCGAATGTATCCAAAATGAACTAACGTTACGTGCGCGCGCGCGCGCGCCCGCGATTAGTCGTCGATTAATTAATTAAACGTACGCGGAGAGTCCTGTGAGGCGAAGAGAAAGAAACGAATGCGAAACATAAATGTAAAGTAAAACCATCGTATTTTGTCTTATACAATGCATCGTTCACACTTTTACATTATTTACAATCGGCAGGTGGAAGTGGTGTTCAAACGGGTACGGAATTGGTCCAAAGGGTACGTTCTCTCAATAAATTCCTCGTGATCCGATATCGCGTCAACAGGCAACTGTTTTACCGGTCGTCGCGCAGATCTTCGCCTTGTCTGGCTCGATAAAAGGAAAGACCGGCGATGATCCACGGGAACAGGCGCGGATCAACGCGACGATCCTGCGTCGATCATCACCCCTCGCGAACGTGGACCAAAGATGATCTATCGTGCGCAAGACCACTGTCAAAGCCGTCGACGACAGTCGACAGTTCACGCTAAACAAGTTACGAAAACCATAATAATTATAAATTACGGTCGTCGATGATCATCGACCACCAAACATTCCTTGAATCGCAACAGTGTACGCCGGTGTGCGTCGATTCAGCTTTATAATCACTCGAAAAAGAAAAAAAGAATAAGAGAAAGAAGTAGAAGAGAAGTCGAAGTAGAAGAAGAAGAATAATAAGAAGAAGAAGAGAAAGAAGAAGTAGAAACACAACAAAGAATTCCTGGTACGTGTATCGCTTACGTAAGAAATACAAAGTGTGGTCGGAATAGTGGTTACAGCGGATCGTAACAAAGCAATACAATGACCTGTAGTAGACAAAGATTTGAACGCGATAAAAATATATAGCAAACGATAATAAACATTAACAATAATTTTTCCTAGAACACGATGCGACTCGGGCGTGCTAGCACCGGACGGTAGCTCAACACTAACGCGGCCCCGCTCCCCCGCGTTGTTCGGACACCTCAGCTCCCTGGATCAGCTTTCTGAATTTGACAGAGGTCTAAATCTTCTTTGGAAAGGTCGACGGATTTGGTCCACGTTTTTATACATATACATGTGCACACACCGTGCCACGGCAGCCGGCTCGAGAGCCCGGCGGTATGGTGCGCGCGAACAGCTAACAATAAGTATACTTTTATTAATCGTAAATCGGCTAGCGAAACATGGCGCTCGTCGATGCCGCGCAAGAACGACGGGATGTTATATCGTCGAATCGTCGAGCCTCTGATATATATCGTGTCGTTCGTTCCGGACGAACGGTGTTCGTTTGAGCGAAACGTGTCGGAGCAACAACAACAACGCACATTCGCGCAGCAACAGTCCACGTAGTCTCTTTCCTGGCGTTCTTCTCTTTCGTTCTGTTTGGCTTGTATCATTGAACCGTCTCCAGCTTCCTGGGCCCAGGTTTCACGCTTGCTTCGGGTGCGCGGCCGGCGCGGCGGGCTCCGACCGGAAGCACGACAGCAGGAAACCGGTGTACATGGCGAACAGGACGGTAATGGCGATCAGCATGTACATGTAGATGTTCAGTTCCGGTTGACGGTACCTGTTCTTGCGCAGCCACTCGAGCACGTCGTGTTCGTTGTGGATGTCGCCTTTATGGAAAAACGGTTGCGGAACGATATGTTAAATGAATGTTATTTTTCACGAGGTACGAACGAGAATTACCTGGCTAGTACGGATAGCGTCAACTTTAAATTACTTACGAGTTTGAATAAATTTTGACAAAGAACTTTCGTTCCGTGGGTTTCGATTAATGGCCGAGAACGGTAACGTTCCATTTGGTTATGTACTTGCTAAGTAATCATTTTACGCAAGTTGGTTTTGAACTATGTGAAAGTAGAATTTAACCTGAATGTTACTTCTTTATTCGAGGTGTGTCAAGTGAAAAGTAAGAAATATTTTTCTAGAATATAATTAATATTAAAGGAAATGTTTGTTGCGTATTAAAAAATTAGTCTTTTGCGAAATTTAATAAGAAAGGTGAAGTTCGTTAACCCTTTGCACTCGACTGGTGACTCTGAGGCACCACTCAAGATTGTTGTACAATATTCTAATCAAATTTTTACATTATCGAATCTGTCTATTTGTAAAAAACTGTGGAAGGTGTAATTGTTATACAGACTAAATGTATAAGTTACACCAATAAATAATATAAAATGGAGATATTGTAGGTCATCTAGAACAATTTTCGATTTGGAGTTAAAATGGAGTGCAAAGGGTTAATATTCTAAGGGTTGCAACATCTTATTTAGCACACCCCAAATACCGTGGTCAATAGTTTATTTTAAGAATGTTACTGTACTTTAATGAAACGAATTTCATATTAAAATGAAATATATGTACCTCGATAAATACTGGGGAATCTCTTGCGGAAGTACACAATGGCAGGCAGTTTGGTAACACCCCATTTCCTAGCGTATCTCGGGTCGGCCATCTTGACAAACGTGATGTCCAAATTGTCCGTCTCACCGTCGATGTCCTCCAACTTTTCGTTCACTTCTTCGCTTTCCTTACTATCGTGCTCATCTGTGAAACAACCGACGAATTCGGAGTTAATTAACAAATGTTTGCCGATAGATTTACGGTCATTTAACACGTTGACTGCGAGGCGCATTTTGTATGGTTTGGCCAAGGCGCCGACGTGAATTTTTCATTATACGATGCATATTATGTCGAAATATTATTTACAACAAATAACGTGAGTTACAAAATCATGGTTGAAGTATTTTTCGTGCTGGAGGTCACCGGTGACCGGCGCTCTAGACAATTTTTGCGATTGTCCTTTATCCATATTTATTCTAATTATGTATTTTTATTATTTGCTGCCACTGTCGCCGGTCACCGGTGACCCCCACGGCGCTCTAGACAATTTTTGCGATCGTCCTTTATCCATATTTACTCTAATTATGTACTTTTATTATTTGCTGCGGTCACCGGTGGCCCCCACGGCGTTCTAGCCAAGTCGAGCGCCGGTCACCGGTGACCCCCATGCCACTAAACGCGTCAAACGCGTAGCACTTACAAAAGAAGACCGCCAAGAATTCGTTCTCGTCAAGCAGCTTGTCCAACATCTTCTTATTGACCTCTTCGATTTCGTTCTTGATCTCGAAGACATCCTGAGAGGTCAGCCACTGGAGGATCTTGTCCTCCTGCGTCAAGTCCCCGTCGTACAGCAACGGCGTTCTCTTACGAAAATAAACGAGCGACGGTACATTGAGGATCCCGTACTTCTCGGCAGCCTCGGGGCTGTAGACCTTCACGAAGTCTATGCCGAACAAATCAGCCTCGCCGTCGATTTTCTCCAAGGCCTCCATGATCTCGTCGCATTCGGGGCAGTCTTCGTCGTCTGCAAAACATATTCTGATCTATTTAACGGACCTTAACGAAGCAAATCAGTTCAGGAATGCCAAAATATTCGAAGACGTTCGGAGACTTCGAAGATCTTCTTCCATTATTTTGGCGATTCGTAGGAAATTCGTAGGAAATTCGTAGGAAATTCGTAGGAAATTCGTAGGAAAACTTGATCGCTTATTATTTAAGGAGACGTCCGATGGACTTTAGATCTTACAGAAGAAAACTGCTAAGAACGGAGATTCTTCCAGCAGCCTCTCCAACATTCTGTCGTTGACGGCTTCGATCTCGTCCGCTAATTCACGATTGTCGTCGTCGATCAGCCACTCGAGAACCGACTCTTCGTTTTGCAGGTCACCTGCGAAGAACGAACGACTCATAGAACAAATTCCAATGTAGCGAGATACAATGGATGTTTAGGAACCTTCGAACAGAAGAGGATTGCCGTTGCGAAAGTAAACGAGAGCGGGGAACGTTTTGATCGAGTAGCGTTTCGCTAATTGGGGATCTTGGATCTTCACCAGGTGGATACCGAAGACGTCGCACTCGTCGTCGACCCGCTCCAATCCTTCCAATATCTCGTCGCATATGTGGCAGTTTTGTTTATCTGTGATAGAAACGATAATTTAAGGTCGCTTTAGATAGATTCGAACCAAGCGTCAAGAGATATCGCGAGACTCACAAAAGTATACAGCAAGGTACTGAGTCTCTTCGACCGACGTTTCCAGCATCACTCTGGTTATCAGCTCGATCCTGTCCTCGGTCCTCTGGGTGATCAGCCATTGTAGAACCTCTTCTTCCACCGCTAAATCTCCTGCAGGAAAAAGTAATTAAAACGATCAACAAATGATGGAAAAAAAGGACGAGTTTGATTTTATTTATACTGAGATGCAAACCTTCGAACACATTGGGTAGTTGGCTCTCAAAATACACCAGCACGGGGAAGTCGGTGACTCCATAATCTTCTGCTACCTTGTAGTCCTGAAAGAGAAACGAATTTAGGGAATATCGTTTGAAAGATTTATTTAAAACGTCTATGATAAAACATTAGAATCCTTTTGAATGTTTCTTTTGGAGTTTGGGGATAATTCAACCCTTGAAGCGTTTAGAAATATTTTGTATTTTGGAGTTTACAGAAAGAAACGTAGTCAATGAGCACTGGACGTTTTAAAGACGTCTGTTTTATGTACATTTTAGGGCTGAACGTCTTAAAGAGGTCTGTTTTATGTCCATTTTAGGGCTGAACGTCTTAAAGAGGTCTGTTTTATGTCCATTTTAGGGCTGAACGTCTTAAAGACGTCCGTTTTATGTCCATTTTAGGGCTGAACGTCTTAAAGACGTCCGTTTTATGTCCATTTTAGGGCTGAGCGTCTTACGACTTAAAGCGGACGACTTGAAGACGTTTTATTTCAGAGGATAAAAGGACGTCCAATTTGGGACGCCGTTAAGACGTCTTAAAGACGTCTTGTGCTATCTGGGGACATGTCAATTTTTATATTATATTATATTAACCAGTTAAATGTGTTTGACGACAATATCCATCATGGAGATATGGCAGAATTTTGTGTCATGACGATTACATCCGTCATACGTCAAATTTTGTTACTATTTGATATTTAAAGTGTAATTCTAGCGAAAACTAAATGATATTCGTAAATTTTAATATGTTTAAAGTGTTTAGAGGTCAAGACGAAATTAAACAAAGAAATGAAAATTATAAATAATTGGAGTTGGATTCATAACATCCTGAGAGCTAACTCGTAAGCAGTGCATATTAGTGAATATCACATGACAGCAACAGTTTAAACTAACTTCTATAAATATTTGATTTTTTGACTGTGCAAATATTACTAATAAAATTGTCCATCTTCTAAAATAAAGTCGTCTTTTTAACCCAATATTTCAACAGCACCACTTACTCTGTATTTGACGACTATACCCGTCATCGCTTGATTATCGCGACACACACTGGTGGCCGCTTTGCAAACAAATCGCCACAGTTAACTGGTTAAAACATGTATTTTGTACAAGATTTGTACATGATCATTTTTGTTATATTATTCGATTTCGCCGTAAACGAATAAATTGGATGTATCCGATCGAATCGAACTCACGTTGGTTTTAACGAAAGTGATCCCGTGTCTGTCGCAGTCGTCGTCTATGTTCTCGAGCTCCTCCAAGATCCCCATGCACTGCTCGCAGTCCTCGACGTCTAAAGAGAAACTGTATCGTTATAAAATTCGCGAACCCTTGCAGAACAGTGTCTACTCGAAAGACAGCAGCCTATCGGGGAACATGAAATGATACAGGCGGTGGTGTTCAGGTTCACGACGATCTACGAAAGCTGCTGTCCACACCATACGGGAACTAACTCTATTGTAAAAAAGTGACAGATAGTCTGCAGAAACTCGTGGGCAAAAGAAATCCCGAATCGATCAGATTCGTTCAAACATGGCCAAACAAAAAAATGACATGCTGATCAGCGGGGTGTATCTAGGGAACTATGGTTCTTCTGCTTGGCTCTACGGTATTTCTTTCTGCATGCTGTCTAAACGTGCGGGTACACCTGTGTGACAGTGTGATATCGTGTTCCAACTCGAGAAAAAACAATGTTGTTCTTGTCGCTCGACCTGGAAAAACGTGTTACCGCAAAAATCGGGGGCAAATTTCAAAAATTCGATTACCACGCGACCGACGGAAACCCGCGGAGATCCGCCATTTTGTAAACGGACGGAGGCCGCCGCGAGGTCTCGCGTAAAAATCGTATTCGTGGGTGTCGTGTTCGGAGCGGAAACAAGCGTAGAAAATCTGCTAATAAAAAAAAGACATCGCAAAAATGTACACGCCAGGATCGATGTCTGAGGTGTGTGTGTGATGCTCGTGTTTCGGAATTGTGGCACACAGAGATGAGATTTCTGGCGGAGCTATCTGGAACATAGTTTAATGTATCGGCGAATAGAGAAGAGGGGGGCCAGGGTCAGCAAATGAAGGTTTTTGCTTTTTCTGTGTTCACGTGTACCATCGAGTTCCTCGGCCGCGTCGTGCTCGACGATCCTGCGCTCCTTATGGCGGCCCTGCTTGCGCTGATTTTTTGCCTGACACAACTCGCAAAGCGTTCTGTTCCCTGCGGCATTAGCAGACAACGTGTACAGCCTCGGACGTATCAGGACGAGACAGAGTGACGAGAGACAGAGAGAGATAGAGAGAGATAGAGATAGAGAGAGAGATAGAGAGAGATAGAGAGAGATAGAGAGAGAGAAAGAGAGAGAGAGAGAGAGAGAGAGAGAGAGAGAGAGAGAGAGAGAGATGGCCAATAGCAACGAGAAACGGAAAATACAGACGGACAAATTCGACGATTCGGTTAATCGTTGCGACACATTTAAGCCGGACAAGTAGAAGCGCAAAAGACAACACGACGATTCACCGTGGCCTATGTACATTGAGTTCGCGAGACAGTTTTTTGGCTCGACATCGTTGCTTCCAGAGCAGGAATTAATATTCGCAAACGAGTTGCTGGCTGCGGTCAGCAATTATTATTCCAAGTACTTTACAGACGTATATATCGATTAGACTTAGGCTTCGTTGGGAGACAAGGAAGGATGTGCCCTAACAATTCATAAGTTAGGGATCGTTTGTGACATTGATTTTAATAGGAGATTTCAAATTCTACGTTGGAAATTGTATTAAATGTCTTACCGATAAGAAAATCAAAGTGTTACCATTTTGAGATCGAAAAGAATTATTTTTTGGGTATAGAACAGTTTTCAACACGTTCGCTGGTGGTCGTCGAAAAGACTATCTTCAAAAAGATATTTTATTTTATTAATAATTTAAGTTTATTAATTTTATTAATTTATTTTTAATTTTATTAATTCTAATTAAATCCAGTAAGGAAACAAAACTGCAATTTAAATCAATATTAATATAAAACAAACTAAGTATAATTATCTGTTCGAATGAAAGTGAAATTAAAAGACTAAAAAAAAATATTTAACACTTCTTTTTTTACAGGAGCGAGGATTTTCATTGAGATAAAGGACATTTGACAAAAATAAACATCTCAATGTTATGTCCATCTCTAAATTATTTAACACATGGTAAATGTAAAAAATAGAACATATATTAATTTATATATTAATTTATATTAATTATTAATATAATTTAAATGCAAATATAAATGTCTCAATATTTTATAAACCATTCGACAGTCGCAACCATAAAACCCGAGCCCCGCGAACGTGTCAATCGCGTGTTCAAATCCAAGTCTTGCGCCGAACGCAATAGCACAGAACGCGCGAAGTATTTTCAGATTCGTATTTTACCATTCGCGATTATGTTTCAATGAACATTGCTCGAAAATCGAGTAGAATGGATCGTAAGACGGGAGGGAATGTATAAATGTATAAATATAGGAATATAGTGCCACGCAACAGGCTAGTGATACATTCCTGCTTGGCAGTTGGCCGCGCCTGAAGAACCGTGAGACTTACAGAAGTACACCGCCAGCGATTCCGATTCCCTAATCAAATTCAGAAGGTCCTCCCCCTCCAAATCTTCGATTACCTCTCCGGAGGGATCTTTCTGCGTCATCAGCCACTGCAGGATCTGGTCCTCGTCGTACAAATCGCCTGCAATCGTACCGAGTGTTTCAAAATCGATATTGAGACCATCGACGGCATTTAAATTATTAAAATTATTAAAATTATTAAAATTATTATTATTATTATCATAATTATTATAAGTATTATTATTATAATTATTATAATTATTATAAGTATTATAATAATTATTATAATTATTGTAAGTATTATAAGTATTATAAGTATTATAATTATTATAATTATTATAATTATAATTATTGTTATTAACATTATTATTATTATTATTAAAAATTGTTGGAGTGCTACCTGCATAGATAACCGGTTCTTTCGAGGACATCTTAAAGAACAAAATGGCGGGCAGCGCGAAGACACCATACTGCTTCGACAGCTGTTTGTCGTCGATCTTCACGAACTTGATTCCCGCCCCGTCGGCTTCGTCGTCGATGTGTTCGATCTCGGCTAACACCCTGCCGCATTGTTTGCAGTCGTTGCTATCTAAACATACGCGCGCCCCCGCGTTCGAAACGCTCGAAAGTCTTATTTTATTTCACAGAATGCAATTTTATGGAACTGTACTGTACATCTTAACCCTTAAAATTCAGATATATGTAACACAATCATAAAAATAAAAATAAATAAATAAATAGCAGTGAAAGATGAGTGACTGTCCTAACTATTCCGCATATAATAAATTAACGAATACTTTTATCATCACTGTACACTTTGACTTCGGATTCAACGGTGATTAAAAAATATAAATTCCATATAGAAAAGATACTTTCTACTACTTTATATATTTATATAATATTAATATATAATAATATAATTTTATATTTTCCCCATTTTTTACTTTTGCATACTTTCTCAAAGCAATACGAGTAAAAATAGTCCAAATTCGATACTCACAGAAGAACACCGCCAGGTAATCAGTCGTCTGCCGTATCTTGTGGAACATTTTCTTATTAATCCGTTCAATGTGATCGGTCAGTTCCATGTTCTCCGGATTGGTCAGCCAATCGAGAACCTCCTCCTCGTCGTCTATGTCCCCGTCGTAGTTGATGTTCTTCCCCTTGCGGAAGTACGTGATGCCCGGCGGATTACGGAACCCGTACTTCTTCGCCATCAATCGATCCTTCATCCTGACGATCTTTATGCCATACTCAGCCGCCTCATCGTCGATCAACTCGACGTGCCTGAGCACTCTGGGACTTTCCGGGTCTTCCTCCTTGTCTATGAAAGCGAGACAACTCTTTTCGTTTCGGATCGACGCCGAAAAGCGATTTCGTATTTTTAACCCTAGAACGACCCCGAGGGGCTACCGGTGACCGGCAACAGTGAAATCATTCAGGTTTATTCTCCTAACTCATGACGTACTTCACGGAAATATATTTATATTCGAAAATTAATAAATAATATCTCGATCATTAAGATTTTATTTTGAGTCACTGGCAACCCTATGACATCACTTGTGCTGGAAAATGTATAGGGGTCGTTCTAGGGGTAAGTTGAGAAATGGATTGCGGTTTTCCCATTGGCTGTACCAATAGCATTTGTGTATATTTTTAATTTATGTCGATTATGCAATATTGTAATTGAGATTGCAAATGTCGGTTGGTAATTTGAAGGGCTTTTGTTTTTTATGATTGTTTAAAAGTACTCGCAATTTTAATTCTTAATGATTTTTAAAATAAGAAAAGTGAAGGTACTATGTTATCGATTTTATAAGATTTATGGAATGGAAAAGTTATAAAATCGCTAACATAGTACTGTACCTTCACTTTTCTAATTTTCAAGATCATTACTTAACTCTTTCAAGTTTTATAAAATGAAAAAGTTTATAATATCTGAGAAGATACCTAGAAGTCTGTAGTAATTTTGTTATTTGATAACAAGAATATTAAAATTATTTTTTTTTTTAATTGAAAGTAGGTAATTCGGTATTTAGGTATCGACTGTTGACGTAAGAGTTAAGTAAAAGTGCCCTCTTCGCGCACCCTGTGCCAAAACCACAATTTATTTCTGGACAACCTAGTATTAAACTGTGAACCCGTCTGTTACACAGTAAAGGATAGTAAAATAGAAGATTTTAGTGGGTTTTCTAATTTGCTGCAGATATTAAGGGTTCAATAATCACTTTTCCGTCTACTCTGTACAAACTGGGTCATGGGGGTGAGAACTGGTATAAATCCACATTAGTATAAATATGTTATAGATAACATTTTCTACGGAGTTTTCTAATATTGCTAAAATATTATCTGATTATATCAATTCTACGCAACTAAGTTGTTAAATAGAATTTTCTTGAATTAATTCTGCAGAAACGGAACAAAGTGTAGACCACCCACTTCACACAATGCTTACCTGCTACTGTGCAGTATAAGTACAATTTTATTTAGAAGTGTAAGTATCAATAAAATAATAATAAGCAGCAATCTCGACTGTTTTGTTTTGACCAGAAATAAAAATGTACATTGTCTTTCTTAGATAAAACCATCTGTTCTGTATTAAATATTACAGAAAAAGGTTGCAACGAAGTTATGAAAATGGGATATGGAAAAAGTCAATTTTTCGATGAATTTAAAAAATCGATTATGAAAAATTAGCCGTTAATTGTTTTCTCGGAAATAAGAATTTTCAGATATTTACATTGAGTTCTAGAAGAGGTCAAGGTCGAACGAGCAATTTCGATATTCAATTGTTCCAAAAATGCCAAATTTATTTCACAGTCATGTGAAATTAATTATGCTAGCATTTTTTAAATATTGTTCTAAGTAATTTTTATCGTTACCGAAACTGCTGTTTACGCTTTTCGCAAAAACTCATGTTGGAAGAAACGAATGAAAACGGATAAAATTGTTAACATTGAAAACAGTCATTGTTAACTACGCTAGCATTTTTTAAATATTATTGCAAGTAATTTTTATCGTTACTGAAACTGCTGTTTACGCCTTTCGCGAGAAAAAAACGAATAAAAACGAATAAAATTGCTTCTCGCACGTCTTTCTGCTTACGTTCGACCATTTTCGCTATGAAATTGTTTCTACAAATATCAGTAAAAACCAAATGGGATTTTATATGCAAGTAAAAATTGAACTGCCTAGTCCTTCAAACGCGGCCAAGAGATTAACCCTTTGCACCCGAGTGGCCACTCTGAGGCGCCACTAAAAATTCATATAATATTTATCAAAATATTTGTAATAATATTAGGTTCGTCTATATTAATCTTTATTGAAAGTTTGTTAATATTATGAATACAGTACTTGCGAATAGGCTAAATTTCACCTGCATAAATCGCAATAAATTATATCAACACGTTGAGCGCCACGCGAATTCTTAAGCAATAAATACAAATTAAGTAAATTTTAAATAAATTTTCAGCAATTACTTAAAACAATGTAAATTTTTTAGTTTTATATTATATTTTACAGTCATTTTTGACGCGGCCTGAATGAAAAATTAGTGTCATTAATGAAAAAAAGTGCGAACGGAAAGTTCAGTGTCAGTCACCGGTGACCGACGTGGCCTAAACGGAAAGTCTAGTGTCAGCCACCGATGGCTGACGTGGCGCTCAACGTGTTAAATAAAAGTCATAAAACATATTTTGGATTTCGAATTAAAATAGCTTCGAGTGCAAAGGGTTAAAATCCCCAAGCAATGGAACGGCGAACGAAGGCTCGCGCGTTCGCCATGGAATGATCCGATGATTTCCAATCGACTCTCTTGACTCGTGTTACTTATGCGTGAATCCTTACTTACCCGCGGCATTAGTGTTAGTAACCCCTTTGCAAGAAGACGAATAGTTTGACTTACTGCGACGGATATGCGAGATTCGCGACAGACTTTCAACAGGAGATCGAACAATGTCTTACAGAAAATGACAGCCAGGAATTCTTTGGTCTCGATATACTTGGCGAGGGTGTCACGATCGATCTCCTCGATGCTCTCGTCCGTCTTCTGCTTCACCATCCAATCGAGCACCTCGGTCTCGTCGAGCAGATTACCTAAGTTAGCAATAGATTCGCTCGAGTACACTTCTGATTCTCGCGACAGTTCCGGCCCCCTTTCGATCGATTATCAAAATCCTCCCTCCGGTGATGGATCATAGAGCATCGTTAAAGAGGGCTCGAAATAGGGAGAGTAAACCGAGGAATAAACACGGTTCCACGTTCGTTGCCCTAATGGAATGGCTATTCGGTTCGATATCGAGGAGATTTCTGGGAACTTACCGGTTAATTCGCTCGATTCAGGACTCGTCGTCGAATGCCGAGCGTTCGACCTCCGACCTCTGGCCTCTGGGAAAGTTATAATAATCGCGGATGTCAAGGTATTTGGTAAGTGTGCCGATGTGAACCGAGTGAAACGTGTTCTCAGCGTGTCTCTAACAAGCACCCAAGCTCTCGACACAGGACTCGTTAATCTACGTAAACTACGATGATGATGATGATAAGAGGGTGGAATGATTACTGGACTCGTACAACTGAACCATGATCTGTTCTCGCTTGTTTTCTTTTCTTTTTATTACAAAGTTCGATGAGTGTACGGAGAAATTACTTGGGTCGGGAGGGGCGGACTCTACGGCTACCATTAGCAGTAACGGGCGAAGCAAAGTACAAAGGATACTAATTGGTACTAGGAAACATATTTATTATCGAGTTTATTATCGTACATGTTGCTCTTATGTGATTAACGAGGACGCCGTGTGTCCGGCGGCTTCTGTCGGCAAAACTGCGCAAAAGGTATACGAGCAATGAACAAACATCATGCCTGATAATCGTGATCACAGACGCAGCGCGATAATTAAGCTACGCAATCCCTGGATTCGATTCTTCTCCGTTATTTATTTCTTTTATTTTTAGAAAAAAAAGAGTGTGACATTGCTAATTCCATCCGAAACGTCCCGAGTGCAGTGTTTACGGTTTTTCTGTCAATTAATTATCGCGCCCAGAGAGCTATTTAGTGACCGTGACACCGGTGCACGGTGTCCACGCGGAGTAATTTGTACAGACTATCGGCATCCAGCGGTACAGAATTCAACGAATAAACGTATACTCGTATAAATAAATAAATAAATAAATAAATAGACGGGTGAACGTGTTTTTTTTTCTTCTTTTCGTTATGTTCGGCGTCTTACTTTATATGCGGACCATCCGAAAAGAGAGAGTGACACAGAGAGAGAGAGAGAGACAAAAAAAAATGAACAAGACCTATGGTGTT
>CM052148.1:15989253-16039253 GCA_028455555.1 Augochlorella aurata | reverse complement strand
GGTGTTGATCGTGATCGAACAAGCCTAGGAAGAAGCGTTTGGGACTTACCGTCGTACATGATGGGGACGCCAGTCTCGTAATAAACGAGAGCCGGGAATGAGAACACGCCGATCTCGGCGGCTAATTTAGCGTCGTTCGACTTTACGAATTGAATACCGTGTTTGTCGGTGTCGTCGTCAATGGTTTCTAGCTCCTCAAGGATTTCCGGACACGCTTCGCATTTATCGTCGTCTGTTGGAAGAGACATATCACCATCAAACGTTATAATTCTCGACGTTCTCCGATCCCCGTTCCGTCGTCGATCAATCCGTGTACTTCGAACAGATGCGAGAGATTCGTCTCGATCAAAGGCTACGTTCGCTGGTAGGTCAACTTACAAAAGAATACAGCGAGATGCTCGACGTCGTTGATGAGCACCTGCAGCGTCTTCCGGTCCACGCTCTCGATCACGTCCGGGGTCTGCGTGCGGAGGTCCAGGATCCATTCCAAGATCGCTTCCTCGTGCATCATGTCGCCGTTGTACACTTGCCTGAACTTGTGCCTGTAAAACGCCAGCGCCGGCAGACCCGGCAGATCGTACTCTTTCTCGATACCCTCGTCCGAGATCTTCACGAAGTCGATATCCTTCTCCTCGCACTCGTCGTCGATGTTCTCCAGCTCCTGGAGGATCTTCTGGCTCTTCTTGTCGCCCTCTTTGTCTGGAAGCCAAATCGAGGTCAACAAACCGGGGTCCGACGGTCATCGTCGCTGGAGACCCGTCTCGCGCACTCACAGAAGAAGACGACGACGTAATCGTTCTCTTCAAGGATGCTCTCCAACATCTTGCCGTTCACTTCCTCGATCTTCCCCGGGATTTCCAGAGTGTCCTCGTCGGTGATCCACGAGAGCACCTCGTCCTCGTCCTCGATGTCGCCCTTGAAGATCAACGGCTCCTTGTTCCTGAAGAAGGCCAGGGTGGGGAAGCTTTTGATACCGTGCTTCTTCGCGAAACCGGTGTCCTCCGTGGTGACGAAGATGATGCCGGTCTCGTCCAGCTCGTCGTCGATGTTCTCGAGCTCCTCGAGCACTTTGTCGCATTCGTCCCCGTCCTCGCAGTCTCCGCCTGGAAATTTTACCGGGGACGTTAGTCTGTCGGCTCACAAGCTCTGATTAAGGTGTCGCTGATAACCGAGATATTAAAATTTCTCTTCCGGAGCAGCGGCTGATTATAAACACAGTAGAGAGATTCGAGAATATTGTAAAGAGAAATACATGTTTTTGAATGATTTAGAAAATTTTTACTTCGTGTAAGGACTTTTACTTTGTAAATGAGAGATTCCTGAGGTCATTTGTAGTAACTTTTTCCTTTACAAAAATTTTCTCCGAGGTGTCGTTAACGAGTTATTAACGAAAAACGCTGACCAATGAGAGGCGAGCTCGGCTAGCGCGAGGCCCAGTTCCGCTCAGCTGAGTTCCGCCGATTGGCCCGGCCGCCTCGCGTCAGCCGAGCTCGCCTTTCATTGGCCACAGTTTTTCCTTAATAACTCGTTAACGACGCCTCGGAGAAAATTTTTGTAAAGGAAAAAGTTGCTTCAAATGGCCTCGGGAACACTTTAATGACTTTTGGAACACCCTGTATACTTTCACCAATTATCAGTTGCAATTATCAATTGTACCATTGTACAGACAATATCACAGTCTGTTCAGTCAAGTAATATTTTCGAAAATCAGCAGCTCCATTATCAATATTTAGATTCATTATCGTTACTATTGAGACGGAGGACATGTAATTATCGCAAATTGAAAACGATGTTTGAAAACGATCGACTTCGACGAGAAGTATACGTACTGAAAAACGCAACGACGTATTCGTGTTCCTCGATCAGATCGGTCAGGATCTCGTCCGTGACTTCCTCGATGGTGGCAGTGTTCTTCTGCTCGATGAGCCACTCGAGGACCTCGTCCTCGTTGAGGAGGTCGCCCTCGTAAATCGCCGGAATTTTATTCTCGAAGTAGACCAGAGTCGGGAGATGATCGATACCGTACTCCTTCGCCTCGGCGTCGTTGTCCATCCGTATGATCACGATACCCTCCTTCTCGAGCTCGTCGTCGATGTTCTCCAGCTCGTTCAGGATACGCATGTCCTGCTTGTCATCCTTGTCGTCTACGGAAAGGAATCAATTCGTGTCTCGTTTTCGCCCGCGATCGACCAACAGCACCTACCTAACCGGTAACAGTGGAAGAATGTTAAAAGGAGGTAGAAAGACGAATCGATCGCTTACAAAACAGGACTGCCAAGTACGGCGAGGTCTCAATCAGCTTCTCCATCATCTCGTCCGTCACTTCCGGTATCTCTGTGTGCTTTTTCTGATGCAGCAGCCAGCCCAGTAGCTGATCTTCGTTCATCAGGTCGCCTGAACGATCGGGACATCATCAGCATATTAATTTCTAATTTCTAATTAGTTATAAAGAAATATTCGGAATTTCTACTACAATTAGTTTAGTATTACCGTTAATTAATTAATTATTACTTGTTCTGTAGATATATACTATTTAAAGTTTAGTCGCTGTTTAATCTGTTTGCCTCGAAATTTATTTTTAATGCTGGTGGAGCAATAAGATTTTTTGTAAAATATGCATATCATTTTTGCACTATTTTAGTGTTAATCGTGTCGTATATAATTTTGTTATCGTGTATCAATTTTATTTATTCAGATGTGTCAGATGAACATTTTTATTTGCAATGGCTTATTGTAATTTACTGAGAGTTTTTCTATATTTTATAGCGCAGCAAAATGCTGAAGTACTGAGGATTCTTGGTATTATAGTATTCTTTATAGTATTTTATAGTTCTTCATAGTATTTTATAGTTCTTCATAGTATTTTATAGTTCTTCATAGTATTTTATAGTACTTTATAGTATTTTATAGTTCTTCATAGTATTTTATAGTACTTTATAGTATGTTACAGTACTTTATAGTATTTTCTAGTACTTTATAGTATTTTATAGTTCTTCATAGTATTTTATAGTACTTTATAGTATGTTACAGTATTTCATAGTATTTTATAGTACTTTATAGTATCTTAGAGTACTTCATAGTATTTTATAGTACTTTATAGTATCTTACAGTACTTCATAGTATTTTATAGTACTTTATAGTACTTTATAGTATTTTATTATTTTCGCTACAATTATTTTGTACTTTATTTCTCTACTAAAATTAATATTTGATGGATAATTACCTTCGTACACGTGCGGTATTTTTCTTTCGAAGAGTACCAGTGTGGGGAAATTCTCGATGCCATATTCCTTTCCTTCGTCCAGATCGCTGATCTTCACGAACGCTATGTTATGCTGATCGCAGTCGTCGTCGATGTTCTCCAGTTCGGCGAGGATCTTCTGACTCTTCTTCTGATCCTTGTCATCTATTCGGGAAAGAGATGATACGTGTGTATATATAGCTGCAGTAAAGGTCTTTTTAACACTTTGCCGGCTTCTTATTTCTCGCATCGCCTTTACGCTGCCGCCGGCGAACTACTGAGGCCGAGAGAAGCGAATCCTAATGTTAAGCAATAAAGTACGCGTTCTCTCGGCAGGAAAATTAATTTACATCTAAATTGCATACCAATTTAGTTAGTCAAAAAAATCCTAAGCTCAAAAATATTAGTGCTGGGCACTAACAAGCATAGTGGAAACATCGACACTGAGCCGATGTCACGCGTACGTGACGCCGGCCGATAACCGCTGGCGAGTAGAAGTCACGCCAGCGTGACAGCGGCCGGCAAAGTGTTAAAATGATGACAGGAAAGAGTCCGATTACTAACAGAAAAGTACAGCCACGTGCGGCATCTTCTCGATGATCATGTCGAGCACCTCGTCGGTGATGTCTTCGATCTGATCGCTCTTCTGCTGCTGCTCCAGCCATTTCAGAACCTTCTCCTCGTCCTCCAGATTCCCCTCGTACAACGTCGGAATCCCTTTCTCGAAGTAGAGCATACTCGGCATCTTCTCGACGCCGTACTCCTTAGCCTCCTCCGCGTTGTCGATCTTCACGAAGGTCACCCCCAACGTGTCGCACTCGTCGTCGATGTTCTCCAGCTCGTTCAGTATCTTCTGGGACTTGCGGTCATTGTTGTCGTCTAATAAATTTTCATTAGCAATTTTAATTGAAATCGGTCTGGATCCTGATCGATGGAAATGGCGGATGATCTTCCAATATCGTAATCAATAAGGGCTCATCGTATGTAAAGCTCGATCAATGTTAAAAGACAGAATAATAATAATATGTTAATTATACGGTTGGAATTTTTAATTTGCAACATCCACCATTTCGATAATAATGATTTAATAATAAGGAAATCAGTTTACAGAACAGCACGGCGAGAGTCTTGCCATCCTTGATCAAACGATCCAACATTTCGTCGGTGACGTCCTCGATCTCGTCTTTCTCCAACTGCGACAGCAACCACTCCAGGATTTCGTCCTCGTTCTCAACGTCTCCTGCAATCGCCAAATTTTAAAATTGTTATAATTAAAATCCCATTTCTTAGCGCACACGGCGTCCTCGATATTCTATATTAACCCTTTCGGTACGAGCGCCGGATATATCCGGCATCCATGTGATAACCGGTATGGACGAGCGCCGGATATATCCGGCATTATATTATATTTTACCGACGTATTAGATGAGGATCATATTGAAAATATATTTTGCATATACGCATAAAACTATATATATATATATATATACTATAATATACTATAATATACTATAATAGACTATAATATATATACTATAATATACTATAATATATATATAATATAATATACTATAATATACTATAATAGACTATAATATATATACTATAACATACTATAATAGACTATAATATAATATACTATAATATATATAATATAATATACTATAATATACTATAATATACTATAATATATATAATATAATATACTATAATATACTATAATAGACTATAATATAATATACTATAACATATATAATATAATATACTATAATATACTATAATAGACTATAATATATATAATATAATATACTATAATATACTATAATATACTATAATATATATAATATAATATACTATAATATACTATAATCTGCTATAATATTATATAAAATTAAATTAATTAATTAAAATTATTTAACGCTTAGAAAATCTTTATACAAAGAAGGACTGACCATGTGCTAAGTGCGAATTTTCGGCGCGGCACCTCGTACAGCGGAAGTGTCACGGCGGACATAGCGCTCGTACCGAAAGGGTTAATAGTTCCCTGATTCTAACCGATTCACGTACTCACCATCGTAAACGTTCGGAATTTGCTTCTCGAAGTACACGATCGCAGGGACCGAGTCGATCCCGAAATCCTGCGCCGCCTTCTCGTCGTCGATCTTCACGAACTGGATCCCGTGTTTGTCGCAATCGTCGTCGATCTTCTCCAACTCGTTTAGCACCTGCATCGAATCCTCGTCGCCATGGTCGTCTGCGGAATTCACATCACAGGAATCACCGACAAGCGAATCGAGACTGATCCAATTATTAATAAAAATATTACTCACAAAACAACACGACCAGGTTGTCGATGTTTCCGATCAGGGTCTGCAGAGTCTTCGAGGTGACGTCCTCGATCACGTCCTCTTCGTCCCCGGTGCTCTTGTTAGCCACCAGCCATTCTAGCACGTCCTCTTCCCTGCTGAGCTCGTCTGCGCAAACGTTCAATTACGAGGAACTCGATTCCATATCTCCCGTGTCACATATATCTGCCGGATGGCCGCATGTTAAGTAACGCTTACGTTCATAAATGATAGGAATCTGATGCCTATAGTAGACCAAAACTGGAAGCGGTCCCAGATTGTACTCGTCGGCGAGCTGCTCGTCGGCGATCTTCACGAAGCCGATACCCAGCTGATCGGCCTCGTCGTCGATGTTCTCCAGTTCTTGAAGGGCCTTCAGACATTTTTTGCAGTCTGGCTTGTCTGTCCCATTTGAAATAAAATGTCGTGTTACTAGGCAGTCTCGCGCGGCGTTCAGACGAAACAGCGGCTAAGTTCGACTTTATTAAACCGACTTTATTTTATTTTTCCCGGAGAGAATCGTTTCCAACTACCCCTGCATCTAAACCATGTCATGAAACAAAAGACTCGTAATCGAGGAAAAAACAAAATGCTGGCTCGGACGCATCGCCGAATTTTTCTACGAAAAATACACCTCGAACTATGTTTATTTTGAGAAAATCGTTCGCTACGATTTGACCGATTCGTGGAAAGAGATATGCGTGTCCAGAGGACACTTTGGATTAGTATGCAAAATTTCTCTCAGTTATAACGCACATTCATTCTACTCTATGGGGGTGGATGCATGTTCTACTATCTATAGTCACGACATCTTCCAGTGCACACACGACGTGTAAATTAACAACCGAACAGGGATTTAATGCGTTTTATTCTTTTAACAGGATCGTGTGAAAGTAAAAAAAAAGAAACGATTTAACTGTTCAAAGTTCGTTTAGTCATTCCTATGTTGTTTAAATATTACGTGTCACCCAGTAACCTTTCAACAAATGCTGGCGCAAGGCGTTTCGGAATGATTTCACGCGAATCCATCGTAAATTCGTCTTACTCTGTCGTTACCTTTTATCCCGTGGCTAGGAGACAGAAATCGAGGTAACTGCTGCAAGCGATGCAATTTGCTCAGGCGTTTATTAACCCTCGAATGGCGGCACTTTGCTCTGACACTTTGTCTGGCACTTCGGTTCAAGTCCGAATTACGAACGTCTGCATTCTATCGCTCTAGAAGTCGCTTCAAATTCGCTAGTTTTGTTAGATATTTTGTTCTGAAAAATATCGATATCCTCGCGGAACTTCCTCAATTGCATCTTTAGAGAAGTTTCTATTGTTGGACGTCCTTAGATATTAGGTTGAGAACTATGAAACGGGCATTTTTGGGTAGTCTGTGACTGAGAGAGGTTCGTTAGAACGTGTGCTCGATATTTTTATTTATCAATTTTAAAGGTATTCTTCTTACTCATTTTGTAATATTTTGTCATGTTCCATTTTTATTTTATATTTCTCCGAAAGCAGATGGAAACAAAACGCGATTTTTTTTCGAGGCTCATTGACGATGCTCGAATTGCCAGAACGAAATTTTTGGAACCAATATCGAGCATTTTTTTCATTAGTGTATAGTATAATAGTATATATAATATAGTATAATATAGTATATATAATATAGTATAATATAGTATATATAATATAGTATAATACAGTATATATAAAATAGTATAATATAGTATATATAATACAGTATAATATAGTATGTATAATATAGTATAATATAGTATATATAATAGTATATATAATATAGTATATATAATAGTATATATAATATAGTACATATAATAGTATATATAATATGGTATATATAATAGTATATATAATATAGTATATATAATGCTATAATGTATATAGTGCTGCTCTCGAAATTCAAAGCACAGGATCGATCGATTTCAAATTAAGAAATTCTATTCTTCCGAACTAAAAAATTCCACTCTCAAGAATCGATATTTTTCACGAAATATGCAATTGTTTTACGTAAAATAAGAATTCCGCCTTGCGAGGGTCAAAGGGCTTCGTTACGTGCGTTGGACAGATGAGTACGTATAAGGAGACATACAGGCAGGAGTTCACGGTCGAACGTGTTGGTTCAAGAAGAACAAAGCCGTTAAGCATTTTGACCGACATATATATATCTGCAAAAGAACGCATGGAATAATTGCGTCGGAATGCCATCCAGTTCTTCTTCTTTCCCAAGACCACAGTTCGCTGGCCGTGGTACGTGTACAAGCATTGAAAATGAAAGCTGTTTGGAACAGACGTTTGGAACAACGATTTTCGTTTGATTGTGTACTTACTAGAACCGACGCCAGCACACCGCTGCGTATCCGGACCTATCCATATCAACACACACAAGAACGTTTCACATATATGTATTATTTACAAGTATTTCGCAAGTGATCGGACCGCAAAGTGGAGGCGGAGAGACGGAGCTCGGTCGAGAGGCCTCTCGGGGATCGAGGTTCTCGGCCGTCCACTTTGTGGTGCGTTCGTTCCTCCACAACGGACAAAAACAAATTTTCGCAGACAACGGAAGAGAGACGACCGACAAAGGGATCGACGGGATTCGTTGCCGGGTGGCCTAGACATTCACGATGCTCTTTCAACGAAGGAAAATTTTGTCGGCCGCTTGCCCTGTAATATATCGTGGCAGACTCGTTTTTACAGATACCGAACACGGTCCAACGAATATTTATGTTATTTACTCTCTTTAAATAGAAATTCTACTCTTTTATTATCAATATTCAAACGATAAAGGAAGAATTGTTGCTATAAATAATTATAAATTAAAATAGCGAAAAATGGTCGCTATAAATAACTATAAATTAAAGTAGCGAAAAATTGTCGCTATAAATAACTATAAAATTAAAATAGCGAAAAATTGTTGCTATTGTAACTATAAATTAAAATAGCGAAAAATTGTCGCTATAAATAATTATAAATTAAAATAGCGAAAAATTGTAGCTATAAATAACTATAAATTAAAATAGCGAAAAATTGTCGCTATTGTAACTATAAATTATCTTTATCGTGTGCGAAGTTATTCAAGACAAAGAAGAGCTCGTCAACATAGTTACAATAAAAATCGTAGTACAAGAGGTTAAATAATTCAAAGTTTGTTCCAACTACAAACATGAAAAATTCTGCATTTCTCTTCTATTTTTATCGTATTGATAATTTAATTTGTGAAATTACATTGAGATTATTTGCATCTATATAGGAGATCAACGTAAAACTATATTGTAGAAAAGTAATTTTCATCCTCAAAATCTTCTTTTTATCCTTTATTTCGCAAGACTTATAATCAGCGTTAATTCGTGCATTGTTCAATGGCTGAAGAAAATTTCGAAAGTATCGCACTCCAGTAATTGCAACAGCAGTTACAGTAACTAGAAACGTTGTCGAGGCTTGCGCGTCTAACAAAACAATAGAGAGAGACGAAGATTTAAGCAGAGCCGAAAATTGTCCTTCGTTCTTGTTGTTGCAGAGAGCATTAAGGCGGGGTCGAGGACGTGTACAATGTACGTAGTTCGTAATATTAACAATCGAAAGATCAAAATATCTACAAAATACGCTGCGATAAATATCGAGGCTTCAGTCAAGTGTGCGCGACGCAACGGTTTCACTTCGAAATGACCGGTCGTTCGCACGAGATAGCCCGCTGTTAGTAATGTCAAACCGTTCTCCCTAGAAGATATTATTGCATTAATCGTCGCTCGTGTAAGTAGCATAGATCAGTGACAAAAAATCAAAGAAATCGTATCGAAACCTGTTAACAGAACCGCGCTCGCTGCGAATTCCGTGAAGCCTCTGCACACTGTCGTTGCTAAGTGTTTGTCGGCTTACCACGGGGTTATTAGTCATACAACAAAATAATAATTAAAAGTATTCGTAACTGTGCACTCGTGTCGTACAGACAGCACTTCGATCTTTTGCGGATTGTAAACTATGTACATGGTTCGAACGAATAGTCGTTTCGGTGACTGAGCAACGAAACGTTTCGAAGAACGCTCTCGTGTACCAATGCAAAATACACCTGCTTTGGAAATTGTTATCCGACTAATAATTTATGACGAAGGTGAGACGAATGCGGTCGTTTATTTCCTACGAAACTGTTCATAGAATTCGGACCGTTCTTTCGTCTCTTTAAGGCTGTAACAAGACGTTTATGGGTCCTCCTTCTGGGATAATACGTTCACGTCTGTTTACGCTCTTGCGGATGATAGTGATAGTAGCTCGAGGTAAGAGAGGTGTACGTAATCGTTGTATACGGTATCATATGAGGGAACTCACAGAATAAGACTGCCACAAACTCCGTATCTTCGACGATCTTCTGCAGAATCTTCGAATTTACCTCTTCAATGCGATCGGGCAAGTCCATTGCCTCTAGACTCGTCAAGAAGTCTAGGACATTCTCCTCGTCCATCAAGTCACCTGCAAGAAGCACACGAGGCATCACAACAGATTTTATTTGATATTTGCTGTCCGATTTGTTTACTATGAATATTTGGTGACATCAACGTTTTGTCGATAAAATATTAAAATTTACGGCAGATTCCGAGACTGACAATCGGATATCAGCGATACAAAGAAATAATCCTTCTTTTCAGAGAAGAAAATAAAAAATCGACTCTCTGTATCGTTCTCTAGCTCCTCGGAGCTCCGCGCGACAATCGTTACATAATTCGGCGATCCCCAGTGACTGGGATTTGGGAAAAATACAAGTCGCGTCACCGTTCATCTATCATTTTCAGCGAGATCTATTTATTTTCCACCGCTCAAGACGCTTCCGCTGGTGCAAGACCAACGCGCCGAGGAGGCGGCCTCCTCTTCCCGCAGGATTGTTTATTTATACCTTGGATTCTGGAAATAAACAGGCTTTTTTCTCGAGCGCCACCCGTGAAATAGGTATGGTATTGAGTTACCACTCCACCGGCGCGGACTTAAAGAGTTAATAATATACCCCTAATTGCGACTTCCTGCCGGTTTCTGTTTACCATCCCGAGGCGTCGAAAATAGACCTCTATTGCGGCGTGTTGCATTAGGTACAATGGAAATAGATGCAACCTGTCGTTACATCATCGAACGAAAATCAAGCGAAACCGTTCCGGTGAAAGACAACCGGTTCGACAGTTTTCGGCGGCCTTTCCCAACGTTCTCCCGGGGATTCGGGACCGGTGATGATATTTCGTGGATCGGATTTAATAAATCTACACGATCCCGTTGCCAAACCCAGGCTTTGCTGACCACAATGTAACAGGATTGATGATCACACCTGTACCTGGGCCTGCTTCCGCGTCGGCTGGCCAACCGCGTCCAATTTCTGATTTTCTTTCCCGGAATGCGTACGGTGCGCGGACACGTTTCATTAACGGCACCGGGAACTTTTAAATTAACGACGCGTCGCCCCCGTGTCCGTCAATGACGCTTTACGTAATCCGTAATAACGACAACTTGCCAATTAGACAGCGACGCAAGCTCTTTTCAAAATACAGGCATTTTTCTCGCGTTTTCTTGTTCTCTTTTCTTGTACTTTTCTTGTTCTTTTCTTGCACGCGGAATTCTCTCGCGATATTTGTCCAGTATCATTTCACGTTTCAATTAAACAAATTGGTCTTGTTTGTAATTATGTGATTTTAACGAACGCATTGAAGTTAATCAAAGATTTTGATGTCTCTGCGAAGTAAAATGCTCGTATATAATAAACAATATGGCTATAACAATGTAGAGAATGACAGAGGAAGACCTGTTCTAGCGTTAGTTAATTTCTCAGTTAATAAGTAAGATTTATTTATTAAGATGTAAGTAAGATTTCTTAGTGTGGCTATAATTACAATATATAATAACAATGTGGCAACAATATATAATTACAATGCGGCTATAACAATATAGAGAATGACAGAGGAAGACCTGTTCTAGCGTTAGTTAATTTCTCAGTTAGTAAGTGAGATTTATTTATTAAGATTTAAGTAAGATTTCTTAGTTAATAAGTAAGATTAATAAAATAGTCTCACTTTAAATGCGTTGGTCCGATAACTTTGTGATCAAATTAGGTTGCACTGTTTTATCTAAATTTTTTCTTCGCATAAATAATGAATTTTCGTCATAAATTACTCAACATCTCATCACGATTATTCATATTTATTATCGAATTTATGAATAGGCAAACCGGTAAGGAATTTCATTCAGTTTCGCGTTACCTTCGCCGCTCCTCATGATCCGTAACAAAATCCACCCTTAACCTACCCTTCGAGAACGAGGCGCCACTATAGTGGCTTGCGTAGACGCCATATTACAACGCGCTACACTCAATTGTATCATTATCAGTTATTAAAGTAAATAATTAAAGTTAAAGTACATGTATCATACCTTTAGGAAAAAATTATAATATATAAATAAAAAATTATAAAATTATAAATTATAATATCTTTTACGAGTAATTCGCGTCGAACTCTGCCGTATAAAGAAACAATTACGCGAAAACTCAGCCATACCTAACATGTTAAGCAGATTTTCTCCATTTCTAGCATTTTTCTCTGGCAACTACCTAAACAAAAATGTTTAAAACATCTAAACTCTGCTCTCATCGCGTCGCGATAAAACTGACGAAAACTGACTCAAAGTCGTTCCGAATACGCGAGTTTCGAAAATTCGCAGAGATCCGCAGCCCGATAAATGGCGCGCAATCAAAGCGGCCGTTCTATTCGCAGTTTCGTTATCGAGAGTGGTCGGTGGCACATTGTGGCAGAAAGTTTTCCCTTGCAACCGACTGAAAGCGTCTCCCGGTCTAAATGTAGAGAGCTAGACAGTCTGCGGCTCAATGAAACCGTACGGCAGAGAACGCGGCGAATCGCATCGCGCCGCCTGATTACGTAACACGTGCATTCCTTGTACTCTATTAATTTCTCCTCGGGAGCGGGTGTGTCACCGTCGAGCCAGAGCAATACGCGCGACGCGTATATCGATAGAGCCGCGACGATCCGCGCCGCGACGGGATCATCCCCGCATCGACGGGGTTGTTTGTCGAACAAAAGTCCGAGCATACGGTTGCTGCTGTTTTACAGGCTCGCCGGACCGAATGCCGAAGTCTGGGACCACTGCCAGGGAACGAAGATGGTCAGACTGCCTCTAGAGGCGTGACCGCTACGAAAATCTACGATTCTTTGACCGATTAACACGACTTTTGCGGCCGACATTCGTTCGAGCCACTGAATTCTCGATAGTATTAGGCCATGAAATCTTGGATTTCTGCTCGTTACAAATGCGCGTTCGGGATGGAAATATAGCAGCCGGGTATTTCGTTTAAAAGACTCGATGGGGTATCAGTTTTTATAATTGCTAATTTGTTATAATTTACTGAAGCTTGCGATGCTTTTAATATTGGTTCGAATTACTGATTGCATTTAATTATTAACATCAGACTTGATATTTTATATTCAGTATGCTTGTAAGGATTTTTTCAATAAACTTTTTTATTTCAGTATATATTGCAATAAAATTTAAATAAAAATCTTGTCATTTTTATAAGATAAGTCAGTTGTTACTAGAGCAATGATACTACTCAGTTTAATGATACTACTTGTCTATGATAATCGTTTAAAATTCACTCACAGAATTATTAATATTGCTGGTATTATTATCAATATTAATAATAACATTATGTATGACCTGTTATTCGAAAGAAGATATTTAGAATAGTTATAATAACTTAGAAAAATAGGTTATAAGTACTTTCAAGCTTTAATATTGTTTAATCTGCAGTTCATTTCAGTATAATTCCGCGAAATAGTGTCTCAAACTACTTCATAAGATACACAAAATTATTTAAAAATTAAGAAAGCTGTAAAACTGAAAATCCAGTAGAATAAAAATAATTGTAATAATAAAATAAACTTTGTCCTTCGTCGTCGATTTGCTCCAGAAACGCGCCGAAATGGTGAAAATTCAAAAATACCGGCGATTGTTATATGGATTCTGGGTCAAGTACTATAACTCACCGAGTCTCGAACCTTGTTTCTCATACCTGGCAAGGTTACCGAGATCGCGGCCGGATTCCAATAAAAGTTTGGCGAACTTTTAGCCATTTGGAATCATTACTACCCGTCTTTGTTCGTCATACGCGCAGCCACTGAGTAAATATCGAGACCTGCGGTGAGATCTGCGACTTGTTTCGAATTATGCTCGAGTGCATTCTACATAGAATTCAATCAATATTCATCTGAAAATATCTAATAACAATCTTAAACTTTGTTGTTCTACGGTGTTGCAAAAATTAGTCAAGATAATAAAAATATATTAATTATACTGTGTTTCAATTCGTAACTTTTCTGGCTTTTTATTGACAAGTTTGAATTTATATATCACTATTTTATTGTTTAATTTACTCTTAGCATCATTCAAAAAGATTTCGACAATTTTATATTATTTAAGTTGTGTTTTTTTATTGGAAGGACTATGGAGAATGATATTAACGTTTTAATATACTAGAAAATGTTAAACTATCTACAATATTTAAATAATAACTTACTCTTCAATTTTGAGCCATCTATTCTATTTATATAATAATATGATATTCAATTTTAAGCCATCTATTCTATTTATATTATAATATTTTATTCAATTTTGAAGCATCTGTTATATTGAAATAATAATGTACTAGTGAATCTTCAATTATTTAATATGTTAATAAATTGCACAATTTTTAACCAACGTATGCTGTACAAGAATAAAATTTATCTAATTCTTCTTCGAAATAATCTAACATATATTATATTAAAATAATAAATAATAAATATGATATATAATAATATATTTATATTATATAATATAAAAATCTGAAATTATGAATTAAACAAAACTGGTCGAATTAAGCTGCGCAACGAAACCGAACTAATATTAAACGAATACTTTAAAGTTATTAATATTAAGCAACTATTTTCGAGTACTATGCAAATACGTATTAGCATATCGAATGAACCAACCTTCGTAAATAATCGGTTCCTTTTCACGGAAGTACGTGAGGGCTGGGAAGTTTTTAATGCCATACTGCTTGGCCAGTCGTTTGTCGTTGATCTTGACGAAGTCGACCCCGAAGTGGTCCGTGTCGTCGTCGATCTTCTCCAGTTCGGCCAGCACCTTGTCGCATGTCGTGCAACTTCTCGCATCTGTGAGCAAGAACACGTCAGGTTACTAACACATCGAAAGCAAAGAACAATGGATAAAATAATAAATAATCGCCGCTTTATACCCTACACCCTTATACCCTTCAACATTCGAGAGAATCAATTTCGGTTTGATAATTAACAGGTGAAAACGCTCGCCAGCAATTTCGTCTCTACCATGCTTTTATAATCTACCTAGAATTTTATTCAACATTTTTAACAGATATTTTAATAATTACAATTTATTAAGTCAATTAAACTTTCTTTACAAAATTATTGTATATAGTGTCTTGTACTTGTAGTTGTGTTATTAATATTTTGCACAGAGAATTTTAATAAATTCTAGAATGATAAGAAAGAATTTTGGAAAGAATTTTTATAAATCAGAATATTTATTATGATATACAATGTCTTGTTATGAATTTATAAAATTCGCGGTCTACTCGAGCAAGCTCTCGTGGATTTTTGCAACCCCCTGGATACTATAGTTGCGGGAATAATACAGCAAAGATCCAACTAATTAAGGATCAAGGACATCTTGAACCACGAGATCAGAGTTGCAGACTATTTCAAACAGCCGAGTTCGGTGCTAAAGTGGAGTAAGTATCGCGACAGAATCTAGTGGAGTATATCAACGCAAATATCCACATTCTATGGCGCTCATGCGGCGCTCGAACAGTGATTCACTCCAAAATAGTGTACTTGGAATTACTTCAAAATATTTGAGCGTGCGATAAATTGTTAACTAATCCCGCTGAAAAGTTTGTTTCTTAGGTATTAGAGAAAACTATATCAGGGGTGCTAATGCTACCGGAGTCCTCTGAAAGACAATACGACGGTGTCGCGGGGCGCGCGACGAATTTCTCGGCCGCGATAATCCTTGAAACCGGCCTTGCGTTACAGAAGGTGGAAAGTTAATCCTTCGCGAGCAAGTTTTATGCTTATCGTCGGTGGCTTGGCAGTTCCGAGCGTTCTTGGCCGGCTCCGCTCCGTTCCGCTCGGCGCGGTCCGGTGGACGAGCCACGCGGGTGTTGGGTTACAATCATTGGATATGGACAGCAACGTGTTCCCCGAGCATTTCTTCATCGATCCCCGTCGATTTTCGAACGATCCGCGCTCTCGATACCCGTCTCCGTCGACGAGACAGAGGAACCCGTCCGCGAACCGAGGGAACAGGTGGACGTCGCCATTTTTGGTGACGACATCCCCGGAATAGAGTCACAAAAGCGAGGCTCCTCTCGCCGCTTCCCCTCTCCGCACTCTTTTCCCTCGTTTGCCTTTCTGCTTCTTTTTATGTACTCCCGAATTCGATTCTATTCTCGTGGCCGGCTCTCTCGAACGCGAAGTCACTCTCTGCCTGTCATTGTTTGCTCCGAATTCTCCTAATTGTTGTCCCACCCGGTGTGTTTGTTTTCCTATACGGTGCCTTTGGCGAACGCGTTTCTCTCGTTCGGTGGCCGGACTGTAGCGATAACTCGAGGCTGCGGACACCCCCGCGGAGAGGCTGGCAGCGTGGTTGGGCGACGTTAACCAGGGAAAGAAAGAGAAAGACGCGATGCGTGAGAACGGGCACGGAGAACGAATGATATAGGGTGGGGGGAGACTATGTTTTCATATTTTTTGACTGCAACTTGGAATCCGGGAAACTGATATGTTTTTCTCGATCGTGGACTAGGTTTGTTAGAGGACGAAATTCTAGCGCGAATGGGGTTTTGAAAATGATTTTGAGGAACTTTGCGACGCGATAGATTAGGGCTTTGGACTTTGATTTTTATTTATTATTATTTTTTTTATTTTCGTTGACGAGAACTTTGGAGTGTAGAAATATAATTCACTCTGAGAGGGTAAAATTGATTTATTGTTCGGTAAAGGATTTATCAACTGTTTATGCAACTAGAAAAATATATAATACATATTCTGAAATTATTATAATTTTTTGAATAACGAATTGAGGATTTTTTATTTCTATACAGTCATAAGTAATACTGACAAAATGAATGCATAGAGTACTATTGAAAAAGCCATAAAACTATTTACTATTTTCATAAGGAAGATGGCTGAAAGAAAATTATGCGATAGTGTAAAAATAAAACTTAATTTTATTTTAGAGAAATTATATTTGACACAGTTTTATACCATTTTGTGCTTTAGTTAACCGTGATCGTTAATAATATTTTCCTAGAAAATGATAATTGACATCGAAAAATTATGTTTTAATTATAGTTAGTCTTACGTTCGAACAATTTTTATTTAGTAACAGTGTTTTCGTTCTCATAGTAATTTTATCGTTAACATTGTTTAATGATCGACCTATATAACACCCGAATATTCACCGGCTACGAAAACCATCTCGAACTGATCTTCCCGGTGGAGCAGAGACTCGCAAACAAATATAAATAGAGCGACACAAAACAATTCTATTTTTATTTCCTATAGTGTCCACCCACTCGTTCCGCTTCTAAACGGATTGTCGAATCGAGAGCGAAAAATAAGCGATACCACAGAATCTTGATTTTACGGCTGGAGCGTCTATTGTTATTCGCGAACTCTCTTCAACTTTTCGTTAGCGACGACATTTTTCGACTCGTAGCAATACCGGCCGATTAAAATTTTCCTTTTGCCACTGAATTTTTATTATTATTATTTTTTTTATTAGTATTTTATTTTCTATTATTAGTATTTTATTTTTTATTATTAGTATTTTATTTTCTATTATTAGTATTTTATTTTTTATTATTAGTATTCTATTTTTTATTATTAGTATTTTATTTTTGTCATTAGTATTTTATTTTGTATCATTAGTATTTCATTTTTTATTATTAGTATTTTAGTTTTTGTTATTAGTATTTTATTTTTTATTATTAGTATTTTATTTTTATTATTAGTATTATTTTTTCTTCTTTTTATTATTTCTATCATTATTATTTATTATTCTGGAAAAGATATTTTTAAGACTATTATTTTATAACACTTTTATTATTTTTAATACTTGTCACCCATTACTGTAAATCTACATAGAAATCACTGTTTCTTTATTTATGAACATCATTCCTGAAGGTGACCCTTGGTATTGCAAAAAATTCGTTTCCACAACACGTATAAGTAACTCAAGGTTGTTGACGCTACTCGATCAGTTTTATGCGATTTTTACGTGCTGGAAACAACCGTAGCGTCGTATTTTTTAATGTCTGTTGTTCTTAACACCTACTTAGCGTCGCATTTCCACCGTATGACTCACGATCAGCTTACTATCGTTCTTCAAAGATCATATAGTCTAGTCTATTTATTATTCTTCAATATCCTAGTTGTGGTATATCTGGCAATAGGTTCTACTATCGCAATTTATGGCAATTTTATCTATGAGATAGGAAGTAAAAATACATAACAACTGATATAAATTTGTATGTTATGTACATCGCAGAGATTTATTGTTACTTATACTCTACTGAAAACTTATCTCCTAATATTTCATAAAATAATCGATACGTTATTAGAATCGTTTCTAAAAATAATTATGTTCTTCCGCAGCTTCCAATCTATACGTCCGTGTATCATCAATCAAGACTCTAATCGATGGAGTGCTCTAAATATTTGACGAGGCAAATATTTTCATTGATAACAAACAGCTACAGGTATATGCGAATCAGTGACGAATCAGGTTAGTAGTGGGAAAGGTGTCGATTAGTTGGCCATCTGCTGGCGAGCGTAGGGGGTAGCTGTCACACACTGTTACAACTCATTCATAGACATCAAACAAAAACCAAAAACACAGTAATCAATAATTGACTCAGACTGACTGAGAAGAAAATATATTTGTTAAACGATTGCTCGAAAGGAAGATCAATAAACTGTAAAATAAAAAATATAACAAAAAAAACAACGCATTTCCATGGACGTAATTTCCAATGATTATTTATCTAGCTTTTCTAGATTATTTATCTAGACAATCATTTTGATAAATAATTATTTAACAATTTTCTGCCTTTGTCAATAATCTCAGAGCTTTAAAAAAACAATTGCTAGCTTAAAAATAACGCATCAATATTAGAATAGCAAATAATTTACTTCGCAGAATAGCTAATAAATTATACAATCATAAATAAACAAATTTAATATCCCTGTGAAATATATTATGTTATAAATTACTTCTCGCTTGAAAAATAGATAATATTAATAATAATAATAATAATAATTTACTTCGCAGAACAGCCAATAAATTATACAATCATAAATAAACAAATTTAATGTCCCTGTGAAATATATTATGTTATAAACTTCTCGCTTGAAAAATAGACTGTCAAAATAAATCAATAAAATAATTAATAGTTCGCCAAGAATTTTTCAAAACGCTGCTTATGTGTCTACAATTTATTTCGTTGCATGACGTAACAACAAAGTCCACGGTCGGCCGACTTCGCCTCAGGTCCATCCATTGGAATTACGTTAAGGGCTGGAGAACACCCCGACATAATCGCCGATGGCCACGTGCCGGTGCTGTTTGACGTTTCAAGGCGGCGATATCGAAACACTTAGGCACGAGCGATGGCGCGCTCGCTCGCGCTCCCAAGAAAAGCCAGTCCGTCGTTGTATTTTCCTGCGCGCGGGAGAAACAGAGACGACGGGATCGAACGACGGCCAGTGCCTAGTTTACGAGCCACTAAAAATACGAGAACGAACGGCCTCGCGGCGATGCCGTCGACGACGACATTTTACTCTCCGGCGCGGTGTTCTTCACGGACATCTACGCGAAGGGCGATCGCGTGATTCCTCTTTCGGCGATGCGGCGCGCTAGAGCGCGGGAAATCGCGGGAAATCGCGGGAAAGTGGAAACCGAACGGTCGTGTCCGACGTCTCCGACGCGGGAGAACACTGATCGGGGAGGATATCGATTGAAAGATGTTTTATTAAGTTATCTTCTAATCCGTTTTATCGGAGCCAATGTCCACCGAGCCAACGCCACTCCCCCAGCCGCTTTCGAGCCACAAAAACAATATCTTTTGCCGTCGTTTTTCTATCTGGTCGAAGTTTGCCGACAGTTAATTTTGATAATTAATTTTTAGTTAATTCCCGATTTAGTTTTTAGTTAATTCCCGATTTAATTTTTAGTTAATTCCCAATTTAGGTTTTAGTTAATTCCCAATTTAGTTTTTAGTTAATTCCCAATTTAGTTTTTAGTTAATTCCCAATTTAATTTTTAGTTAATTCCCAATTTAATTTTTCTCTTTGTGTAACACAGATAAGTGATTCGCTTTGAGATACCCTTCCTCTGAAAGTGAATTTTTATGCAAAATGAACATTGTCTATGAGATAAGTGGATTGATAATTGCAAGGTAAAAATTATTTACGAAATAAGTGGAGCTCGAATTTTTGTGCGAAATAAAAATCATCGATTGTATTACATATATACAGATGTTTATTTCTTTTCGCAATTATTTTAATGACTCGGTGGTAATACGACGGTATGATAATATACTAAAATATACAATAATAAGGTATTAATTCTACAGAAGAAAGGCGTAATATTGAAACCATTTTTATAGAATCCGGGACTGGATGCGACGAAGGGTTAAATCAGAGGGTTGAATCGGTCGAAGGGTTGATGAACACAATATCATGGCTGGCAAAATAGATCAATTAAAGCCTATGAACTTTCAATTTAACCACGTTGGAAAACTGTAGAAATAATTTCTAAACAAAGTACATTATTATTTAAAAAATAAATGACTAGAAACAAGACTACCATAAAGAAACATAGTAACACAATACACCATAAAACAAAGATAGCGAAGCTTTTTGTCAAATAATTATTCAAAATGTACAATCGCGAAATGAAGTTTAAATATTTATCCACAGCCAACTATTGAAGATTAATTGCAAGACGAACTAGATAAAACAATGATACTTTTATTCGACGGTATTTCGATTGCTCACAAATAATTAATAAATTAATGTTAATACGGGGAGTGGATAAGAAATGAATTCGTGCATTCGCAGATTCGCCAGGGGAAATAATTATCCGGTTGAATATAAGGCGGGGCGATGGGGAGCGGAAGAAGTGGTTCAAAGTCGGTACAATTTATAGACTCCCCTTGATAAGATTTTTCTCGGGCGTGGAGCACCGCTACCTGGAGTTGATAGTTTTATTTATACCGGAAGAAACATTCGAAGCATATCTTCAGGGTCCCAGCCCGTCTCTAAAGATAGCCACTCAATCGGCCGTATTTCTTGCGCCACGTAGACTTAAGGCTGACGATTGTGTCGGTGGTAGTGGGCTCTAAACCACCAACCAACGATTTGGGACAACGTGTGGGAGTACGGAGCCTCTGCTCTGCGGCTCCGGCAAACCCGTGCGCGGTTTTTCAAGTACGATACTGGGTCCGGTTCGTCACGTGTTTTCAACATCCTCCCTTTCAGCCACGGTACTCGGAAATAGTTGCATGGAACATAGTTGAGCACCATCCGAATAAAAATTATATTAAATCTAAAATGTATTTTAAATAGCGAAGCGATGTACTTTTATTTAAATAATATAGTACGCGACGATTAATTTGTTTCTTCAAGTTTAGAATGTCTGAACAGTGAAATAAAAATGGTTATTGGAAGTAATGTTTTTAGGCTAGAAATATTTATTTTACATTTATTATTTAAACAGTTATTTTAAATTAATTGATGCACCGTCGATTGAGGAAGTGGTTTTTGAAATTATTTTTATTTTTATTTAATAATGTCTCATTTTACAAAAATGTATTTTATGACAAAAATAGAAATAAATAATATCGGTTATATAGAAAGTTATTCCTTCCTTTAATAATTTTAATAAGTTAATATTTCTCAGTAAGACGAGATTATTTATTTTACTAAAATAAAGTTTAGGGATGAGTACATCGTTGAGCTATTTTTTATATTAAAACCTCTTAATAGGTAACGATTAAAAAATTGTTGGGTTTGCTTTTATTTAAATAAATATTTTTTCTAATTTCGATTTATATTCTTAATATTTCAAATTGCATTATGCATGAAGTGTAATATAAGTTATGTTACTCGTTTGATTTTGATTAATTATTAAACTTTGTTAAGGCGATTTAGAAGCTGCCTAACCTTCTTGTGTTTACAAATATGATATAATATGCTATATAAATGTAATATATATATAATATATAGAAATGTATAAAGAAATATATAGTAATATATATTGAAATATATAGAGAAATATATAGAAATATATATTCATAAATATAGAGAACTATATATTGAAATATATAGAGAAATATATTGAAATATATATAGAAATATATAGAGAAATATATAGAGAAATATATATAAATAAATATATAAATAAATATATAAATAAATATAAATAAATATATAAACAAATATAAATATAATATGCTGTTTACAACGAAATAAAGAGCACAAATTTTCTTCTCTTCCCATATCCGCGAAGGTTTACTAGGTTCCCAAAGGATAGTGGTGAGCCGATGATTTTACGACTCAGGCAACGGCGGTGGTCAAGCAAACATATCGACAATCCGCCGTTGAATAAACAACGTATAGTAACTTGTATATAGCATAATTGAGAAACGCGAACGGTTGGCAGAAGATCAAACGTGCTTATCACTGAATTAGCAATTTTCTCATTCTGAGTTTTTCCTGGCACGCTGGTAATTAAATTAAGTCTAGCCGCGGACAGGTGGTCGGCCGTCGTAGACTCAACAAAACGAGTTTTCAACCCTGATCTGGTATACGGTACGCGACACTTTGAAACAATTTTATTCGTTCGACCTTTTCCTTTCGCGCAATGCAAAATTTGTGCACATTTACAAAGTATAGAAATTTATTTATTTCATTAACAATTTTAATTCTTTTAAAACAACATCCATTGTTTATTCTGTGCTAATGTCTAAATCATACTTGTCACTTTATAAGATCCACGATCGCGGATCTATAGAAACAATAATTTACTTTTACTTGCACATTTATTGATCGAAATTGTTCAACATAATTTATTAAATAAAAATTCAGATTTCCAACCACTTCGTCTTTATTTTTTTTATACTGTATGTTATGATAGTAATATTTAAAGGAGAATGCAACCAAATTGTCCTCGTGCAATGATTTAAAATGTAGGTTTCGTTGTTATTATTAATCATCTGTTTTCTCCATTTTGCAATAACTTTCTCGGCAGACGGAGAAACGAGACCGACGCTCGGGTCTCGATTTTCCCGTCGAATTTCCAAACATCTGCGAGAATTTCGCCGGCGTAATCCGAGACGGCGGTTAAACTGGTTTCCCGCGGTTAAGAAAATGGCACAGTTTATTAGTGGAGCGAAACGCGGCGGCGAAGCCATTCAATCGCTAGTGCGCGAGTATCACTTAGCGAGACAATGTATCATTTTCACGCGGACCAACGCCGGCGAGGAGCAGCGATTTTTCGGGAACCCGAACGGAAGTCTTCGGACGGCGATCTCTAGCACGTGCGCGACGGCGGCAGGAAATAATCGTTTCCATGAAACGGAAACGGGGAGCGAAGCCAAAATTGAGCGGACCTTTTCCTTAATTAATGGGACGGAAAGAGCTCGTCTTTCACAAAGCTCGTGCGCAGAAACCGGGAGGCTGAACTGGAAAGCTCCGCTTGGGCGCAGCGGTTTTCCGGTACGCGTCGTGCGCACGTCTCTTTATTATTCTTTATTTATTGTAAGAGTATAATCGTACTCGGTATCCTCGTTTGTCGAGGAACGGGTAATGTGTATGTTCGACACCGAGGTGAACATGGTAGGATGAAAATCACGATGGTCTGTGGATAATCGTGGTCACCCTTGTTCTATTAAACTAGCCTAAATGTCTCAATTATGCGAAGCAGAAGTTAGATAAATATTTGTCTGCTTTTTCAATTACTGCAATAGTTATTAACACGTTCATCGTCATGTCACCTAAATATGGGTGACGTTAGTTTTTAAACAATTTTTAAAATTTATTTTCATTTTAATATGTCAGAACAAACTGAATTTGAACTAATTGCATCCCCTATGATCAATTTCAATTTTCGAATTTTGCTTTAATTCATTAAATTGATTTGATTTTGTGAAAATTTTGGTGGTCGATTGTTGGCGACGAATGTGTTAATATACTAATAATTAATATAATAATAATAATAGTAAGTATATACAATCCTTGTAATAATAATAACAATACTATTAAATTAATGTAATGTCTTTATGATTTATTTGTTATGAATGTTCTGAGTTACTTGTATTCGAAGATGAATATTATCAATTGAGTTACTAGTGTTTCAAGTTGAATTAATTTGAAAATCGATGTTGCAAGTATTCCGTTACGGAAAAATGAATTTTTAATGCAAACTGACCGTGCTATAATATAGTCAATTTATTAAAATATGGCAACGAGAATGAATGAATATTATAGGAGATTGCTCTGTGTATTTATTTTTGAGGAATACAGAAGAGTTAATAATTTAATACAATCTAATTTACACTATATTTTAGCAGGATGAAATTAGATTACCCCTGATCAGGCAATTAAGACTGTATTTTAAGATTATTATAATTAAGACTGTATTAAGATTGTATTTTCACAATTAAGTTGGATTAGAGTCGGCATTTTACTCTGGATGAAATCTAGTTCTCAACACCTGGCTGACACGATGATCTCCGCAAAAATCACCAGTGTACCAGGGTCACGATAGACCCCAAATAAAAAGTGGAGAGCGCCGTGTTAATGTATTTTATATAAACTATTCATTGTATTGTATTCTTAGCTGATGTATAACGTAATAAAAATATGGAAAATTGAAGTTTTACTATGAAGTAGAATGGAATTGGAATTACTCATGATCTTATGTTAATACTCATTATAATACTCATTATAATACTCACTATAATATTCCAGCAACATATATAACGCTTAAAAGCAAATGTTTTCGAAATGATTCACGAGAGTTAGATTCCAATAAATGAACCAAAAACCAAAGAATTATCGAAAAATAAAACTAAATCTTAAATTCTACATTTATCTTTCAAGCAAATGCAATTAATAAAAACTAACGCATAATAACACATAATCCTCCCACTATTTATTTCCGAGGGTAGCGCACGGATATTAAAAATAATTTACCATCTGCATAATTGATTTTACATAACAAACGACCAAAAATCCTTCCATTAACACGTTCATCTGCCACGTCACCCAAATATAGGTAACGCTAGTTTTTAAACAATTTTGAAACTTCATTTTCATTTTAATATATCCGAACAAACTAAATTTGACTAGGACCACCCCCTATGACCATTTTTAACTTCCTAATTTCGCTTTAATTAATTAAATTCCTCTGATTTTATGAAAATTTTTGTGGCCAATCGTGGGCGGCGAACCTGTTAACATAAATACCGTCTGCTAAAAATCTAAATCTGCCGCAAAAACCGCGGTTCCATAAGACCGTTTCTTTAACCCTCCTCGATCTCTTCACAGCCGCATAAATATCGCCGATTAATTACCGCGACGGACGCGTCGAATCCAGGTACCGCTGCGACTCCGCCGCGGCTCTGAAAAACGGCGACACCGAGAATATCAAAAGAGACGACAGCGGAAAGAAATACGCAAGGAGCGACGATCAGAAGAGTCTAACAAGCGAGAAAAAGGTTGGTTCGGTCGTAAAGAAGACGCGAGGACACGGCGGCTGGAAATAGGCTCGACTCGCGAGCTCATCGTCCGGGTCTTCTCGCGGCTGGCCGCCGTGTTTCGGGGCTTTCACCCCGCGGTTCCAGCCCCGTTTCGACGAGGATCATCCGATTTCCGGACTCGGTGGCGAGTCCGCGGATCGATCTTCGCCTAGGAGATATCGGCGAGCGACGACGGGCTCGGCACTGAGGAAGATATGTTTTCAGGCGAGACGGTAGCGAGAGGCTTGGCGGCAAGAGCGAAAATAACTCGAACGTGTGCTAAAAGCGGCGGCTACCGGAGCGCCGGCCTTGCTAACACCGCTTTCAAGAGGTATCGCTCTTTCCTGCCGATCGACCAGATCCCAGCTAGCCGAGAGTTTCCCCAAAAATCTCCGAATAATAATTGACCGATTGCACGTCGGCCCTAGAGGAGGGAGGGTGACGATCCGGCGACGTTGTTCTTCAGTGCCCTCTTTCTCTTTCTCCCTCTTTTTCTCTCTCTTTCGCTCTCTTTCGCTCTCGGGCCGCTGTACTATTTTTACGGGGAGCCGCGAGAAAGAGCCACAAAAAGTGTTCGCCAGTCTCAACCGTGTATTTTGAGAGTGTTTGTTACGTCATTGCGCGGAGAAGCGGTTGAACATCGCCGAGAAGTGGCTGGATCGCGCGGACAACGCGAGACCTCGGCTTTTCGCAAGGAAAATGCGATGGATTCTTCTTTGATTAACCGATTTACCACTGGAAGCAGCGGAGAAATTCTTTCGCGATAAAATGTATCCCCCAAACTGCATCTGCTAAACGGCATCGGTCTTCTATCCTTAATTCTTGGGGAGAAATCATTTTCCCGGAGTCTCTAGCTTGGTAGAAGAAGGGTACAGATTATGATAAAAAGCGGGGAGCATCGAGAATCGTCGACGACGGGTCGCACTTTTCTAAACCGACGCACGTTTGAGAGACACCCGGTGCGTATCGCGGCAAGTAAAAAGGTCTCGTCGAATTCCTCGAAGCGAGCATAATTCCGGGCGCACCAGAAACCAGATTCAATTATTCGAGGGAGAATGAGCGATTGTGTGGTACGGTGGATGTTCTTGGCAAGGTTACTAGTGTTTCTCCGACGGTGGTATACTGTCTTGGTTATTTCGTCGCTCCAACGCGTCCGCTATTACATCAGACGGTATTATGAAAACGTGATTCAGGGGAGAATCGCGAGAGGAACGCGCGAGGGACGCCAACACGTCGGGGGAACAGGTTGTCAAGACGCGTGATGCCTTCGAAGGCTTTAACCCTTATTCGCAGAGGCAGAATGCAGCTTTGCCTGCACCAGTTCGTTCGGCACGTTCCACTTCGAACAGCAGTGGCTCTCAAGCTATGGTCGCGGACGGATTAGGAGACGATTGTAACGAACCCGCGGTGGGACGAATAGCCGAGCGAGAACGGAGCGGATGGTTACGGATGATGCGTATTTCTGACGTTCGATTCACGTTTGCGACGACGCTGCTTGCGCTAAATGAACTCGAATGCTGTTTGTTTTCTGCAATTTCTGATTGATAATATTTTTACCGGCCAACAAATATGAAAAATATAAAAAGGGGACAGGAGAGGATATTGGTAACATTCTCCACTCGAGCGGTGACTCTGAGGTAACATTGTAAATTGTTGCTTTGTGATATAAAATAATTGTTGCGTTATCAAATTTGATTGTATTTAAACAATTGCTGTACTCAATTTCGCTTGCAGGGAAAGCACTAAGTCATATAAACTGGAGGTACTGTATTTTGTTATATAGGTATTATATTATTAGGTACTGTATTTATTATATTTATTATATTATTAGGTACTGTATTTATTATATTTATTATATTATTAGGTACTGTATCTATTTTAGTATATTCTCAGCAGCTTTGCAAATTAATTCGTGTATTTATCAAACTTGCGCATTTTTGCAGAAGACAATTTTCCATTTTAGTTGACATTTTATTTTTCTTGCAAACTATTTTCATAAAGTATTGAGTTTTCTATTATTTATTTCTAGTTTCTGAGGTCTCAGTCTGGATTCAGATGAATTAGAGGGAAGAAAACTCATGCAGCATTGTGCTTTTCGGTTATTTTACATCGAATTCGGTTCAACTGTTCTCAAATTGGTCATTTATTAATTTATAAAGTTGATTTTATGGCAGCCACGATCAGATCCATTCATTATTTGTCTATTTCTGAAGCCACTTTGAAGTGATAATATCATTTTACTGAATTTAGTAGAAACAGCAGATTCCTTCAGCAGGCTGCTCGAAAATTGAAATTTAAGAGAGCTATATGCGTAAATGAACAATGCCTCGCACGTGACCGAATTAGTAGGTCTCATCGTGTTACGTTGTTTCTACACTGTCTACTGTAACTATCATCGGTTGATATTGTTGCACAATTGCGAAATCAATAAATGAACTTGCGTATCAAACGCATAAAGCGCTCTTTACCGATTGGTCCGTCGACTTTTGTTTATTTCTTTCGTAAATGCACTAACTTTAGCGTTTAAGAAGCTACATAGTACATTTATGGATTACGTTCTCCTATAGACATTACCATATTATTTTGTAATCTGTAGAAATAAATGGAACATTCCTTTTTACAGATGGTGGGTGGATTAATATTTTACTAACTTTTTACTAAAATTTGTACTTAAATTTACTAAATTTTTACTGTTTATCTCGTGGATAAGTATTATATATTTTATATAAATTTTACTCGATGCGGATAAATAAATGTAAATTACACAATAAATGTATGTTTAGATACATGTTACTATGTATAAGTAAACAGCGTGTTTTGTAATTTATGGTATAACTAATAAAGGGTTATCTTTTACATGTAAAAATAATTTGAATAATAACAAAATAAAATTCCTCCATTTGACGGCGCGTTTTTTGAAACAGTCGAATTCCAAAATTTGTTTAACACGTGCCATCGAATCGACCGACTCGTCTGACCAAGACTCGCTGATTCTACTTCTTGTTTCTACTTAAATTAATATTACATAAATTAATTACTATTAAATAATATTATATAATATAATATTGTCTCAAAAGTCGACGAATTCTCCAACTAAATTTCATCAAAAACGAGACGACAGACCGCAAAATTTTATTCTCCTCCTCGGTGGCGCATATTTCAATTTGCAACTAATTCTACGGCGAATTTTAAACAATGGTAAGCTTCCTTCCATATTTATCTGTGTCATCGCGTACCCGCGAAATCTTTTACTCACAAATCCCGCGAACAAATTCGGCGAATTTCGAGCGGACAATGAAATCGCGCGTCCTCTCCCCCAAATGATTAATGCGACGGGAACGTTGTTGCTTCCCGAGTTAATTTGATGAAATTAAATCAACGGCTGGCAACGCGTCTTGATATGCCGCGATCGTGGCTCGGCTTGCGTTTGTGTGCATCGCGATGAGTCAGTGGCCTCTCGGCATTAAAATTCTGTAAGTTACAGACCTAATTGCAAATTTCAACGAAATCGTGAAACAAATCCTCTTATAATACAAACTATCACAGACCATAATCGAGCTTCTAAAATCGCACGGCGACCTATACATTTGGCGAATAAAAAATAGCATGCGCGTTTCATGCAATTTTTTATAAAAATAATTGAGTAATAAAAAATTGTGCATACAACAGGATCCGAGGATATTTTTGTATCATTTACGACTTCTTAAAATTATTATTATTATTACGATTAATTTAGACAATTTTTATTTTGCATAGGAGTCCGCAGTTTACTGGTTAATTTAATATAATTATATTGATTAATTAATAACGCAATAATATTAAAGGAGATTAAAGGAGTAGAGTCGTAAGCGAAATGTAGGTTTTAGATAATGCAACAATTTGCAATTCGAGGGGACCGTTTCTTTCCAGAATTATTGCGAGAAATGGTTGCCTGCGATTCGGGCCGGAGCCGCGGGACTGTTTACGCCGGTGATGCCCCAGACAATGAATTTCCCAGTAAAGAATGACGTAGACCGTCGTAGAATTATACCGATCCCTTGCACCCATTAATATATTCCCGCAGACGGTCCCGATGTCTTACGTCTGCCTAGAGACGGCTTGTCCTACTGAGTGGACCGGCCACTTGGCAAAAGCAGTGAATTTAATACCTGTTAATTGTCATGTGAGTGCACTCCGCGCGCATGACGTGTATATTACCAATTATGTTGAGGGCATCAACATTCGGCTCGAGGGGCAGAAAAATCTGCGGAATATCTTCGAAAATTCTGTTCGATCGATCGTCGAACGTTTTTAATTACCAACCGCGTTAATTATTCAAGATAAACGTTCGGATAAACGTTCTCCTAAACGTTCTCCTAAACGTTCTCCTAAAGTTTCGGTATAAATAAAGCGTTATAAATAAAATGTCCGAGGGTAGTAAGCGAAACGGCGGACCGCGGGCGCTCGCGCGAAAGAAGCGACGATTTCGAATTCTCAAGTTTCAGAATTCTCAGTGACATCTAAACAATCGCAACGGAACGCGCGCGTTCGTGAAGCAACCATCGCGCACGGGATAATTTATGAAAGATCTTGAAATAGAAGACCGAGAGTGTAACCTGAAAACAATATTATTTCAGCGAGTTTCGTACGTAATCTGAAACAACCAGCGCTGCATCCGATACGTTTATTTTCGCTCTAGATTTACAGTACAACGTCCAATTAAACAGTGGGCGACGCCGCGATCGACTCGTCGCCCCGCGATCGACGAGATCTGTTCGATCGGCTCTCGATCTTTGCGATTCCGATCGGCTCACGCGGAAAGATGCTCGGGCGACGCGAACGCGAAACAGAAGCGTCAATCTCTTGCCGGAGGATTTATTTATAACAGGTGAACCCGCGTGTTCGCCTTGGTACATTAAACCGTTCTCATATTGACGTCTCACTCGTCGCCGTTGCACAGAAAACGATCTCAATGACGAGTCCTGTTCTGCAATTCTGGCTTTCATCAACACCCACTACGGCACAGCCACGGGTTATATAATTCGGCGACGTCGAACAACCAGAAGAAGAGGACGACGCCGGGGGAGAACGGGGGAGGGTAGAAGCAGCCCGTCACGGGCCAAGAAAATTCTACGGACGTCGAAGAAAGCGTAACGCGGCCTCGAATAAGTTAAAGAATATATATTCTCAAGCGAATGCGAAACAGTCGAAGTTTATGTGGTAGTATTTTTAAACGGCACACCATGCCAGCGCGGGCAACCTCGGCCCGACGGAAAATAAGTACACAGATTCTACGGTGATTAATGGTGGACACCGTACGGGAGAAGAATTCTTCGATACGACGTCTTAAATAATTACGATGTGATCGTATGGTATTATAATCTAACGTAGAATAATCAAATATTCTAATAATGTAATATATAATAATAATCTAATGTAAAATAATCTAATAACCTAATAATCTAATAATATAATAATATAATATAATAATATAATGTAAAATAATGTGATAATATAATAATAATATAATGTTAATAACATCATATCGTTAAATTTATTTACTATCACCTCTCTTTTAACTCACTTCCGTCACAAACGCATCGAATCTATATTTGACTCGTTAAAAATTAAACAATTCGTTTAGCGTCGATGAATATCAAATAATAAGAAAATAAAAATATAAATAAAGGAACAGAAAAATTCCTTCAATTGTTCAGTAACGATCCACTATAAAATTGAGTGGCAGTCTTTCAATAAAATGACCATCACTACATCTCGCTAATTGAATATTCCTCTTCCCAAAGGGACACTTAAAGGAGATTATAAAATAATTAAATGGTAGAGAAAAACCGTCGACGAAAAGTGGAAAAAATTTCGATAGATGAATTCGAAAGTCGTCGATAGCATTGAATTGTTAATAGCATCCGAAGCCGCCATAGTTCTTTTAGACAGACGGAGGGGTGAAGTGTCCGATAGAGTCGGTGAACCAAGAGGAATGCGAGAGAGAGAGAGAGAGAGAGAGAGAGCAGAGAGGGTGACAGAGGTTGCTGAAGTATTCGGTGGCCAAACGAGGACTCAAAGGACTTACTGCAGATGCGTTATATAAGAGCGAGGCTCCGCCACGTGTCGGGCGTCGCGTGGGTCTTCATTCTCATTCTCTGAAGTCACTTTCGAAGTATTTTAAAACCAGGCTGCGCTTTTAAAACCAGGAAGTCGAATTTCCCTCGCCATCGTTCCGATCTTTATATTTTTCATCCGACTCTATATTTTTCGTAATCGAAGAAGATTTTCTATATTCGACGAAATTATTAAAAAATTATCCTTAAATAAAGGAAAGTTTTCAGTACCCTAATCTCGATATTCGTTTTACAGTGTTTTCTCTGCGGTGGAAAATTATTGGAATTCTGGATGGTTCTTTACGAGGAAGGAACACGTGCAGGACAGCACGTGGTCTACAGTTATAGTGTGTGCGTAGGTGTCACCCTTTTGCACGATGGTAGCAGCTTCTGATTACTTTATTTAATAAAACAAAAGTGTTATCCACGAAGGAAAGTGTTTTAAACGAAGCTTGGTACATGCGAACATGCCGTATCGTTCAATTGTAAACACCCCTGTAAGTATATATCAGCGACCAATGGAACAATGTAACACAGTTATGTAAAAGACACTCTGGAAACCGTGAGACCTTTATGACACAAAGAAACAATTGGAATATACCATCGCCATGAATTTACAATACGGCAACGTCTCAAGTGAAAAATGCGTTAATATAAAAAATATGAAAACGATAGGTTATGACCCAGTAGGATGATCGCATTGAGGAGGAACGAGGAGCGTAAAAAGATGTTCCTGAGATCCTAAGCGACTCTATCCCACCATTAAAATCCCCCAATTTCCTATCAACCCTAGAACGACCCCCTTCTGTCTTTACCCCCTTTTGTGACATCGTGGGGTTGCGGGCGACTCGAAGTAAAATTAAAAAATAATCAAGATATTATTATTTTCAAAATAAAAAATACGAAGTACGACATCAGTCAGGGAAACAAGGAACACCCCAATGATTTAGTATTTATTTACACGTTTGCAGACAGTTTAAAAATGCTATGGGGTCGCCGGCGACCAGGGTTAACATTAATTATTTCCAAGAAAGAGTTAGGCGAGCGAAAGTGTCCCAAGGACACCGAGAGGAGCTCCCGAGCGTCACTTACACCAGTACACGGCAACAAAATCCTTCTCGTTGAGGAGCCGCTCGAGTTGCTTGGCATTGACTTCTTCTATGACAGGTTCCGCGTCCTTGTGGCCCTTGCCCCGCGGCTCGTCCTTGCTCGTTCTTGCGTCCACGGTGCCCAGAAGGGAGCATAACACCGCGAGTACACCGAGAAGGACGATCGTCGTCGAGTATCCCGTCGGCATCGTTGGCCCGCAGGTAGTACTCCTCCTTCGTCTCCGCCAGCACCACCACCACCGGCCGAACCGTTCCGCCGAAACGTCGTTCGCCGTCGACATCGCCGCACTGACTGGCACACCGGCTATTTTTGATTTTTCGGACAGCGCCGCGACCACGACGGCCACGCCACGCGTCACCATCATCGCGATCATCATCGTTGGGTGGTTCCTGTGCGAGACGAACGTCCTCTTCATCCCTGCGACGGCTTCCTACGCCTCCGCGGGCGGAACGCGCGGAGGACCTTTGACTCGTATCAGTCTACGAGACTGAGCCAAATGTTATCGGCGTTATGGTTGTAGGATTTATTTGAATCGGGTCATTTTGTTCATCGGCGCGGTTCTTATTTCTTTTTTTTTTAAATTTCGAAGCGATGGACGATAGGTTATTGTTTGTTATAGTATGCTGTGGTTTGAAAATGTTGATAATTTCATTTGGAACGTAATTGTGGTTGGGTAGTTTAGAAATATTGTTGAAAGTGTTTTACTAGAAGGCAATGTTTTCGATGAGTATAATGTAATATAAGACATAATATAATAGTAATAATAATAATATATATAATATATATAATAATATAATAGTGATAATAGTAATAATATATATAATAATATAATAGCAATAATATTAATAAAAATATATAATAAAATTAAATATAATATAAAAATAATATAATTAAATATAATATAATATAAAGTAGAGGATGTTGCAGGACTTTTTACACATTTTCGTTAATGTGACAAACAAATTTTTCGAATAAATGTTATTCGGTACATCCATAGGAATACAGTGCAATGATAAGCATTATTTTATTCAATGTTGACGCTGTTTTTTCTTCAATCGGCCAGGCTCGAGTCCCCCGTTTCCTGGAAATTGGGTAATAGGAAGGGGCCATTTCTGCCAATAAGGGAAACGCGTTTACCCTACTTCTGTAAAGGCGTTAACATGGCTGTGTTGGTGGGAATTGATCCTACACTCTTTTCTGTGTCATCTTTTTAGCAACAGACAGCAGATATCTCGTTGTACATCATACGGAATTGTAATATAATTTTATAAAAATTTTATAAATAACATAATTTTCGGATAATAGAACGTTTACGTAAATACGGCATTAGATAGTACCCATATTGATTTTTAGGATAAATAGTACTGCCCTAGATCAAGCTATTTACATTTCAAATGTGTTTCAGACAAGTATCTTTTATTACATGTTTCTTCATTTAGGCATTTATGCATTATTATAAACATTGCAGGAGGTTTAAATCAATCTAATTCTGCCATTGCTATAAAACAATATACATTAGTCACGTTTAGGGCTCTGTACCTATATCGTCAATCCTAAAACAATCCCCTTACATTTTTCGGCATAAGTGACGTCATGGGGTTGCGAGCGACTGAAAATAAAATCTCACAAATCAGAATATTATTTATTATCTTGATTATTATAATATTCTCATAATAAAAATAACATTATTATAATATTACTCATTTGTTATTTTATTATTTTCAGAATACGAAATATGAAGTACGGCATGAGTTAGGAAGACAAGGAAAACCTCAATGTTTTAACATTTATTTACACGTTTGCAGACAATTTAAAAATCATCTCTTTTATTCAAGAGAGAATTTCAATTTTCAATATTTTGCGACATTCGTAATGAAAACAATAGGATGCACAATGTCAAAATATTACTATATTCACTACTACATTACTTATAATTTACTATAATTACAATATTAATTTACTATATTATTAACTATATTACTATATCAAATTATATACTATCACCATGTTATTATCGTGTCATTCAAAATAAAAAAAAATATTTTAATTTAGTATTCTGTTATGATATTTACTCTAGCATAATTTCCACTTTATCACTTTGCATAAACATCCTCAAAAGCCGAATTTCTCAATCGTGCCTACAATTGTTAATAATTTACTCCTTACTTCGAAATTCTCCACTCGCTTATTTAAAAAATCGAATGGACCAAACGACGCGAAGATATCAGCACCCTCAAAAAAACCCTTAAAAAATCCGATTCCATCTCCGAAACCGACGCAGCTATTTGTCGAGTTAATGCTCGGTGACGCAACCCGCGTATAAACTTGCCTGTAGATCATGTTAAGGCAGGTAGTTGGTCAGTGGCTTCGGTGCAGGACGGAATAACATGACATTTGTCGATCGAAAGCCGCGAGTCGCCATTGTAGGGGGTGGTCTGGTGCGTGGAAACTGTTCAGAAAAACAATTGCTCGTACGCGGGAGCAGCTGTGCATTCTTGTCAGCTGTTTCTGTGAGATTGTTAATTAAATTAGACAGCAGGGTTCGATATTTTAGGTCGGGGCTTTGGCTGCTTGCTTCTTCGCGAAGAGAGGACTCCCGGTGTGTGTCTACGAGTACCGCGCAGGTGAATATTTATCAAATAAATTTCGTTATCGTCGTCTTTAACCCTTTCGCTTCGAGGATATATCCGTCGTCCGCGCGACGACTTGTGCATCCAAAAAATATGTCAACTAGTTGGTCTAATGTTTTTAGATGTCAACTAGTTGGTCTAATGTTTCTAGATATCAACTAATTGATCTAATATTTTTACATGTCAACTAATTGGTCTAATGTTTTCAGAGTAACTAATATAATTTTGTATTTTAAAGTATTTTTATATTAAAAATATGAAGAATACGTGATATATATTAGAGCAACAATTGTTTTATTAAGCATAGTAATTATTTAAGATTTAACGCGCACTGTGCACATTTCTGGCGCGTGTTTCCGTGACGACACTTCAGCGGGCTGGACTCCCGAAGCGAAAGGGTTAAACTACGAATATTCGATGATTTAAATAAACGTACGGATTTCTTTATCGATATCTTCTGTATTAATATCTTTTAATTATTATCCAAGAGCTGTAGAAGAAATAAGAATTGTTTGCAACAGTCGACGCTTGTAATTTGGACAATGCAGAAGTGAATTAATTTCTTTGCAGATATCAGATTAGAGGATCACAGAGGTCAAAGCATCGACTTAGCTCTATCAGCCAGAGGTCGCGAAGCTTTGAGAGCCGTCGGTCTCGAGGAAGCTATAGTGGATCATCATGGCATCGCCATGCGCGGGAGGATGCTTCACAACAAAGATGGCACCTTAAAGGAGATCCTTTATGATAGCGTGAAGAGAAACGTATGTCACATTTTGATACTTTTGTCGCGTTTATTCTATAGTCAAGGCAAATTGTAAACAATTTGATGTTGTTTAGAGCACATTGCAAGAACGAACAAATGTTTTATTTAATATCGATTATATTATTGACTGACATAGTAATCAAATTATTAATATAATTCATTATTTATGTTATATTAAATAATATAATGTTAGTATTTCTAAGCGAACAATGGTGGCTGCTGCTTTCAATAATTTTAAATAGATCACTTTTTAAAATTGAGAATTGGTATTAAATATATATTAAAAACCGATACAAATAATTTAAAACTTAGCCTAATTTTAATTGGCCTACTTTTTTAAATTGAGAATTAGTATTTCTAGCTACTCCCGATTAATTTGTTAAAAACCGATACAAACAATTTGAAACTTTTTAACTCTTAGGATGAATAGTTAAAAATTAGTATAGATGCTATATATTGTACGCTTAATACTAATTTGTACAGTCAACTTCAGCTGGAAAAGTGAAGCTTCTTCATTTGATTCTAATATAATGGCCAAGGTTTCCTTTTTGCAGTGCATTTATTCCGTGAGCAGACGATATCTAAATGTGGTCCTATTAAGTGGTAAGTAAGAACGTTTCGAATGATAATGTGTTTGTAATGTATATGCACATATACAATATGAATTATTGATTCGTAGTATAGACTATTACTACTGCACAATAGTTTCAGAAGAAATTCACTGAATTTATTTCACACGATAGTTTTTAATAATATAGTAAGCAACAAAGACAATAAAGTTAAGTTATTATTAATAACGTATATAAAAGAATCTGTTTCACAGGCTGAATGCATAAATTCCAGCAAATATTTATAATTTTCTCTTAAAGCCAATTTCGGCAGAACTGTGTGCATATTTTATCAATAATAACATTCATTAATATAATAATCATTGCATTTAAATTTCGCTTATTTCTACGTATATTATTGCTTAAAATTTCGTCTATTAATGCTTTACGGAATGTTTATATATTCATTTTATGGTTATGTCAAGGTTATGTTAATAATTTACGGAATATTTATATATTCATTTTATAGTTAATTTCTTTTACTAAGGAAAGGGATACACCCAGTGAGCTTGTAATGTCAATTACGTTCACGGCATGATTACGACGATTATGAACACGATTATCACAAATACGTAATTTATTGTCTGAAATATTGTCGCAACGGCATGGAATAATTATTTATTATTTTTCCATATCTCAAGGAAGTGTAACGAATAACACGCAAGCCTTATCAAGTATATGAAAGTTCTCCGGAGTTGATGACACGACGTCTTAAAACAAATGACGCAACATGATAAAGTCAAGTAAATCTTCCACTAACCCTCGCACCTTCATCTGAAAATAATTGCATAAAATATCCTTCCGCAGTTATCACCTATTTTCTTTCTTTCATTACATAAGCGTATAGATATGCAACATGTTACATGCTAAAAGATATCATTATAATTCGAGATGCACGCCACGGTTTAGGATTGTTTCCTCCAACTAATTGTTTCATCTTACAATCCTCCAGATATTAACACAAATATGGCTAGTTTTTAAACAATTTTGAAAATTCATTTTCATTTTAATATATCCGAACATACTAAATTTGACTACTATGTTTCGGATGCGAAAGAATTCTAATGTCATCATCCCCTATGATCAATTTTAACTTTCTAATTTAGCTTTAATTAATTAAATTCCTTTGATTTTGTGAACATTTTTGTGGTCGATTTGTTGGCGACGAACGTGTTAAAGTGCAGGGTAAAACAGTAAGAAATTATTCACTAGCAATAAAATATTGGAAATCCAAAATATTTTTCCAGACTTATAGTGTCTCCATTTTAATACAACCTAGAGCATTTTATACATTATGGAATTGAATTTTGCGACTCGTGCAACAGTTAACAGCCCTTAACAAGTTTTTAAATATAAATAAATCTAAAATTTATTAAATATAAATAAATCAATCTGAGAAATTATTTTGAAACGTTGCATGATAATTTTTAGCGGCGCCTTAGAGTCGCCACTCGACCGCGAAAGGTTAATAATACAATAACAACACCATTAATTGTTCTAAATAAGAAATAAAAATACTTTCAGAGATCGTTTGCTACACTGTGCCAACATTAATCAATTCAAAATAATTATTTACAATTCGAGTCTCGAATAAATCTGAAAATATCATTTTACTGCAACGAGAGTACCTCGATTACTATTACCAGCCTCTCTTTCAAATGTACCCAGTTCCGATTCGTCGAGCTATACCACTCGCAGCATCGACAACCCCTAAAAAATCCTCTCGCGATCGGTATCGATTACCGTCGAGATTTTGTAACAGGTTATTTTGATCCGGTTGCTGTATCTTGCATGAAAAGTACATGAACGAACACGAGATGCTTTTCACATGGAAAAAAATGAACACGGTCGCGTATCCGATGACGCGGTAGCGCGTGAAGCCACAAGAATTCGAGCGTGTCACGTTTCTTGTCACTGCCGCTCCGTGCATCTTACGATCTTTGTGCACACGATGCGCGCGCCTCGGCACGCATTATACTTTGCTGCGACACCCGATTTGTTTTCCACGCGGTGCTCGGGGGAGCTCGAAAGCTTTCCCAGAGACGTCTATGAAAAAATGGGAAGCTCCTGATACGGTTCGAACTCTACGCCACAGAAATCAACGCGATGTTAACCCCTCGCCTTGCGGTTTATTATATATATATAATTATATAACTACATAATAATATTAATATTAATATTAATAATTAATTATTATATATATTATTATTAATAATATTACAATAATAATAATAAATTATTATATATATTATTATTATTAATATTACAATAATAATACTAATAATAATAATAATAAATTATTACATATATTATTATTATTAATATTATAATAGTAATATTAATAATAATAATAAGAAGAAGAAATAAATAATAATAATAATAATTTGTATAACTACAAGCATATTAACCCTCTGCACTCGAAGCAACTTTAACTGTAAATCTAAACTTATTTTTCAGGCTTATATTATGTCAAGGTTATTTATACTTCTTTAAAGTTTTACTAAATTATAAATAAAATAGTTTTGCTTCTAACAACTCTTTAAATCTAAATTTTTGTTAGTACAAACATTATTTTGAAACTCGATAGAACAATTTCAATGGTGTCCCAGAGTCACCTCTCGAGTGCAAAGGGTTAAAGAGACGCGAAAAAGAACAGTATACTACGAAGTATGCTATATAAATATAACTAAAATTATAAACTATACTTCTTTGGAGTTTTACTAAATTATAAATAAAATAGAATTTCTTAATTTAAATATGGGGGTTAATAAACACTTCCTTATTATTAAATGACAGTTAATCGTGATAATCGTGTTGATAATAACCCTTCTCTTAATTATGCGATTTCTGAAACAGCTGCCGAGAAGTATTCCGAGGTGCGTCTACTTTTTAACAAGAAACTGATAGACGCCGATCTCGACAATGGAGTGATCAAGATCTACGAGTAAGAACAATTTTATTGAAATTAATAGTATTTTGTAATGGTATTACGGTGATTGCACGTTTTAGCACAAAAAGCGAAATAATAGAAGAAGTGGAGGCGGACTTAATAATAGGGGCGGATGGTGCGTACTCGACGGTCAGAAAAATGATGATGAAGAGACCATTGTTCAATTGCAATCAAACGTACATAGAGCACGGTTATGTTGAGCTGTTCGTACCTGCTGGCAAAGATAACGAGGTATGCATAATTATATATATATATATATATATATATATATATATATATATATATATATATATATATATGTATACATAATTATTATGAATTATTTTTTAAACACTGTATCTCTTTGATGACCTCATGTTTTCCGATATAATAATAACTATACTGATAATAATATACTACAATATTATCGTAACTAAATGTTCTTATATTATGTAAACACATGAGTCACTAGAATATTATGTTAACAACCATGTAAGTATTTAGTTTAATACCGAAACAATACCTGAATTATGTTTCTTTTCGTTTTTAATGAATCTTGCTACTTATATTGTTTGTTTTGCACTACTTGGAACTATTTTAAAATAATTTCGCACTACTTTAAAATAATTTTTTTAATGACGTTGAAAAAATTAACGACGTCTCAAAACATAGTTTGTTATTTAGTTAACAAATGTTAAGATCGAGCCGACAGAATATTATTTCAAAATTGATTATTATTCTCGCACAATTCCTACATTGTTATTTATCTATCGTTTTAAAAATGCAAATGCAGTTAGCACGTCTTATTTTTTTGCATAATACTATCAAAAATGTTTCGATCACAGTAACTTAAAATTAGAAAGAATTAGTTATAGTTTGAAGTATTTGTATGTATTGTACATGTATTTTATACATGAATTGTTATCCCAAAGTTCGCGATGAGCGGCAACCATCTCCATATCTGGCCGCGCGGTGAGTTCATGATGATCGCCTTGCCTAACGAAGATTGTACTTTTACCGGAAACATATTCGCGCCTTTCTCAACATTAAACAAATTGAAGACGCCGCAAGATCTGCTGGATTTTTACGAGAAACAATTCCCCGACCTTCTGCGTTTAATCGGCAAGCAGAAGTTGGTGAAGGATTACTTCGAGAGGGAACCCAAGACACTGATCTCCATCAAGGCGAGTATCGCAAGGTTATGTCAAGCGATTTTAAAAAATATTCCGGGATTTCACGTTAACACTTTGCCGGCCGCTGTCACGCTGGCGTGACTTTTGCTCGCCAACGGTTATCGGCCGGCGTCACGTACGCGTGACATCGGCTCAGCGCAGCGTCGATGTTTCCACTATGCTTGTTAGTGCCCAGCACTAATATTTTTGAGCTTAGGATTTTTTGACTAATTAAATTGGTATGCAATTTAGACGTAAATTAATTTTCCTGCCGAGAGAAAGCATACTTTATTGCTTAACTTTAGGATTCGCTTCTCTCGGTCTCAGTAATTCGCAGCATAAGGCAGCGTAAAGGCGATGCGAGAAATGAGCGACCAGCAAAGTGTTAAAGGCTTTTGGATAAAATATCATTGAATTAGTTGACTATTGATTACAGTGCAAACCTTATCACGTTGGAAAGACTGCTCTGCTCGTGGGCGACGCTGCGCATGCTATGGTGCCCTTCTATGCCCAAGGGATGAACGCCGTGAGTTGCTCTATATATTCTGTTATCGTATGGAAATTGAAATATCTAGCATTGCTTGCTCGAATATTGGAAATAATAAATATTGCACGAACCTTTTATTCAATTAAAAATATCTCTGTATTGGTTTTTAACGTTTTCCAATTGGAACGATGCACGAAGTATTCTACAATATTTTTATAGGGGCGATCTGTGTATTGGTAAAGCTAATAAAAGGTTCGCACATTTTTCTCTGAAAATCAAAATTCCAGCTGACGCAATTCAATATTTGCTCAATATTTCATTGCAATGTGATATACAGGGTGGGTAAATAAGAACTACTGTCTGCAACAGCACTGATCTCATCGGTTTGATCAAACATGTATCGAGTAAATTGTGCAGGATTTCGAGTGACGTGATTGACGGATGCAATTTAATTCTTGTATATGTTGTGTTCAATATGCCACCCAAATATAATTTATTTATTATGATATTAATATTGATTGATATTAATATTATAATATTAATATTGATTTATATTAATATTGATAATATTAATACTGATTGATATTAATATTGATAATATTAATATTGATTGATACTAATATTGATTGATATTAATATTATAATATTAATACTGATTGATTTTAATATTGATAACATTAATATTATAATATTAATACTGATTGATATTAATATTGATAACATGAATATTGATTGATATTAATATTGATAATATTAATATTGATTGATATTAATACTAATAAATTAATATTAATAAATATTAATACTAATAAATTAATATTAATAAATATTAATATTATACCAAATTAATATATTATTAATCAATATTAATTAATATTAATGTTAATATCATTCATTATAATATAATTAATTAAAAATGTTTACAATACAATCAATAAATGTCGAGTTATTTTAGACAGTAGCTCGTATCGACCCACACCGCGGAATACAACAAATTACTGTAATAATGATGCGTTTAATTGACAGGGTTTCGAGGATATTTTATTATTAGACGAATTAATGGATCGTTATGGTACGGACTTTAGCAAGGTCCTACCGATGTTCACCGAGTTAAGAAGCGACGACGCTCACGCGATTTGCGATTTAGCTATGTACAATTACGTCGAGGTAAGTTTTTTACTGTTATTTAACTGTTCCATACAAATTGCTACGAACAAAAGTACAGCGGTCTATGAATTGCTAACTACATGATTCCTTATCTCGGAATATTTATGTCAAGAATTTGCTAAGGAACGTTATAAACAGTTCACGAGTCCGTCGATTATGTTATATTAACATACAATATTTTACGTAGACTTTTTTCAATTTCAATAACGAACGTCATCGAGTGAAATAAAATGTTAATTCTGCTCGCGTAAGGTTTATATAAATAACGAATGATAAACCAAGCAGAATATCTGTGTTCTAATTTCATCCCTTATGATCAATTTCAACTTTCTAATTTTGCTTTAATTAATTAAATTGCTTTGATTTTGTGAAATCTAAATTTTTCTAAATTTGACTACTATGTTTCGGATGCGAAAGAATTCTAATGTCATCATCCGCTATGATCAATTTTAACTTTCTAATTTCGCTTTAATTAATTAAATTCCTTTGATTTTATGAACATTTTGGTGGCCAATTGTTGGCGACGAACGTGTTAAGCCGAATCGTTACACGCTAAAAAATTTGCAGATGAGAGAATTGGTGAACAGAAAGTCGTTCCTTTTCCGCAAACACCTGGACACGTTCCTCCACCGCCAAATGCCGAACACGTGGATACCTTTGTACAGCACAGTGCACTTCTCGCGGATGAAGTTCCGCGACTGCATCACGAACAAGGAGTGGCAGGACAAGGTACGCGACGAACGCGACAGAAACAACCAATTAGAAATAACAAACACATGTATAATAAAACCAGCATTCTTCCGCAGATTCTACGCGCGATCGCGATGCTCGCGTTCGTCCTGGCTCTCGCAATACTACTGGTCCCGATCATCGAGGTATACTTCACGACGCGTGTTCTGATTTAATTCTGCTCTGACGAAAACCGTGTACACCGTTCTTTCTATTAAACAATATTTTTTGCCAATACCACCGCCTCGAGTTTCTCTGTCTTTCTTTAAATGCATAATGCCTGCATACTGCAACAACGATTGCGACTACGCTTGAGCAAGTCTCAGGCCCTCGCCTCGAACAAAACTCGGTAACAATTCTATTAAAACGTAATTACTATACAACGGCTATTAATATACTTAACAGCTATTAATTTCAATATTTTTCTATTAAAACAGCTCGGTTAAATTCGCTAAGAGAAACATAGTTCTAGGAGAGTACGCTTGTCACCACTCGCACCACTTGTTTTATACAGCCACCAGATTCGCGATTAGGGCGTCTTTCAAGTTTTTATGGATCTCGTGGATCACGGATAACTGTTGTGAATGGAACGATTCGTATCACAATAGCTCGAGGTTCACTGATTCTGCGTTCTCCACGTATTTGTGCTTGTTGCTCTCGAAGAGCTCGACCAGACGTTTGATGAATATTTCGTGGTACTCGTCGACCTGCTCCATCGTTGGCTCGGGAATTTTTGGTAGCTCTATGGGACTGCCGACTGGAAACAGAAAGGAGAATGTCAGGAATGCTTCGCCAGCATTTCTTGTTTCGATAATCTTCGTTATTCTATTCAAAGATTTTGGTCGCGTGCTTATAATTTATACTATAGTATATGTAATATAATATATCATATGTTATATTATAATAATGTAATATAATATATAATACAATATATATATATATATATATATATATATATATATATATATATATATATAATATAATATAATATCATATATAAATAATATTATAAATGTATATTATATTATAATAATGTAATATAATATATAATATAATATATGTATATAATATAGTATAATATAATATATGTATATAATATAATATAATCTATAAATAATATTATAATATAATAAATGTATGTTATATAATATATAAAATATAATGTAATATATATTATTTACATAATATAATATGTAATGTAATATAATGTATATAATATATATAACATGCATAACATATATAGTATATATTATAACATATTTATATATATAATGTATTATATATAAATATATATTCATATGTACGTATATATAACCTTGACATAAATTGTTATGTCATATATAAATTGTTATGCGAGTATTGACTCGCGTCACTGGGATCCAAAAGCGGGACTACTGTACAATATCTCGAATTTAAAAATTAAAACTACACATTTGTCATGTCAGACGTTAATCGAGCTCATTTACCAACGACAGTGATGGGCCTCCGTTGAGCAATGATCCCAAACGAGTACTGGAAGAATCCCCGACCCCTCAAGATGATCGGCGCGATCCCGATCTTCTTACGAATGAAGTGTTGCACCTTCTTCAAGGTAGAGCCTTCCCTGCCGTACACCTGATCGTATATGTCCGTCTCTCCAAAAGAGAACACAGGTACTAGAGGAGACCTGGAAATAAGAAATCGACGGATCAATTCAAAATCCTAGATTGTTTATCTATTAAACTGTGAACATCGCGTTGGAAATACAAGAAGGCACGTGTACGGTATTAATGAACATTAAAGACACTTCAATGTAAATTAAGAATTATCTGTAATTTAATTATTTCATTGAAAATCACGAATTTGCCATCTTCTTCGATTCTTTATAAACAGTAAAAATAGACTGTATAAGTTATTAATTCGATTGAAGAAATTTTTTGACGTTTTTTGCTTTTTATGTATGTTGATATTGAGAAGTATGAATTTATATATAATTTTATATATAAGCTGTGGTGTGTAACAATATTTTATCTAAATGTTGACAGATTGGTCAATAATAATGATAATATATGCATATATATCAATAATAATATAGTCATTAATAACAAAACGAGAAAAGTAAGTGAAAAAGTAAAGTAAGTACTGTCCGTTGCTCAAAAGATGGCACAGAGAAAAGTGTAGGCCTGCTTCCCACCACGCTAACAGCCTCGCAGAAGTACGACAAACGCATTTCTCTCATTAAATTAGAAACGACCCCTTCTCATTACCCAATTTCCAGAAAACGCGGGACTCGAGACTGGCCGATTGTAAACGAACAACGCCTCCCAACTCCCGTCACCGTCTCGCTCCCCCGTGGTCTCCTTCTAGCCTCCACTATGCTTTCATTACAGACTTTTGATTATTATTGGCTAGGTTACGCGCTGAACAATAGACGCGATTAGGTGGATCTGGCGACCTATCTCGCTTGCCCCTTGCGCCGATTATTATTTAGTAAGTATTAATTAGTAGTATTTATCAATATTAATATTTAGTATTAATACAGTATTAATTTAGTATTAATATAGTATTAATTTAGTATTAATATAGTACTAATTTAGTATTAATATAGTATTAATTTAGTATTAATTTAGTATTAATATAGTATTAATTTAGTATTAATATTTATAAAAATTGACAATTCTAACCCATGCTTCAGCGCGATCTTCACGAAACCCTTCCTCCGTTTCACCAAGATGCGATACGTGCCAGGCTGACATTCCAGTGATTCCGAAGCTCCTCCGACGATCAGGATCGTGCCTCTTCCCGTGTACGGTTTCTCGGGCTTCGTCGATGCTAGGTAATTCAGGCTACTCGCGGTACTGCTAACGCCACCTGAGTTTTCAGAGGGATAAACGTTTTCGTCGCTTAGAAGGTCGTTAGAAAAGTTTTAATTAACCATGCGTTGATTATGTTAACTTAGTACTTACCAGTCGCGGAAACGTATTCGCGGAAAAGAGGAATCTGGAAGTGCTGGTCGAGGACAACCACCCGGATGTCCAATCCCGGAAACAATTGCTTGCATCCGAGGATATCGGATCCAAAAGCGCCGAAGATTCCGGTCGATAGGATCCCATGGGGGAAGCTACAGAATAAATAATTCTTCGTAGGATCCAAATCGGTGGTTTTCACCATCTTTATTGGGAAGTAGTTGCAAATGTTGCGTATCCAGGCGCAGTTCCTGATCCAGGTCGTCCAGCGAGCTCTGAGACAATGAAATTGTATTGTTAATTTTTCTTTCAATATACTTTCAATACTTTAATCTAGGGTGGCTCATTTGTTGATTCCCTTTTAATGTTACTATAACCGGTTCAATATTTTTCAAAGTTCAATGTTTTATTAAAGGGACATTTTATTCTTTCATTTATTCTTTAATTTATTTTTTTGAATGAAGCAGAAAACTTTGAAAAATATTGTAGGGCTTTTTTTATAGCAATTCTAAAATGAAATAAAAATATGGTTCTCCGTATATGATCAAACTATGTTAAATAAAATACAATTTATATTTAACCATATTTATTATATTTAATATAATTATATTTAACTTTTATTTATTTATACTTAATATAATTATATTTAACTATATTTAATTATATTTATTTTAATTATAATTAACTATGTTTAATCATATTTAATCATATTTAATTTAATTGTACTCAACTATATTTAATTATATTTAAATTAATAATATTTAACTGTATTTAATCATATTTAATTTAATTATATTTAACTATATTTAATGACATTTAATTTAATTATATTTAGCTATATTTAATTCAATATCGTTCTCGTCATTTCGTTTAATAATTTGTTCACTCTCCGTCCAATTTTTACAAAAATTATAAAACATACGTAACTATTATATAAAACAATTTAACAGAGGATTACACAGCTGATTTATGAAAGCCAGCCGTTTTAACTAACGACAGCGATCAAGCGGAAACTTAGCAGGCGTCCGTACCAAGTTGTGGGTCAATCCGATATTTAGTTCATTGGAAAATTCTGTTGGCATTGAGACACTGTATTAAAATGTCAAGGTCGACGCCAGTGGCATATCGATTGAAAGATTTTTAATCCTTTGACAAGAACGTCTGATATATTTAGACCTGGTATCGACTTGAGATTCGCAGACGAATTTTGGAACAGGAGGTACGTCCTCTAAATCTGTCTTAATATACAGCTAAATGGAAAATTACAGAAACATCAGTATAATAGTATATATTTTTATTAATATTACATAATTTCATGTGTGATAAAATGATCGAACTGTTTTAGGAAATTACGTTCGATATATTAAACAAATTTCTATCTGCAACGGATTAACCACTTGCACTCAAGTGGCGACTATGCATCGCCATTGGAAATAAGCTCCATCATGTCTCAAAAGAATGTTTATGCTACTAAATACTGTTATATTTAACACGTTCGTCGTCAACAATCGACCACCAAAATTTTCACAAAATCAAAGCAACTTAATGAATTAAAGCAAAATTAGAAAGTTGAAATTGATCATAGGGGGTGGAATTAGAATGCTTTCTAGTCAAATTCAGTTTGTTCGGATATATTATAATGAAAATGAATTTTCAAAATTGTTTAAAAACTAGTACGACCCATATTTGGATGACGTGACGCTGAACGTGTTAAAACACCGTTAAAAATGCAGATACTCTATAAACTAATAAATTCAATGTCACGCGCTCAACACGAAATAAATCATGTAAAATAGAAATACTGTACGTCGAAAGAAATATCTCGGTTCTGGAGTTAAAATAGCTTCTATCGCAAAGGGTTAAAATCCATCGTCGCATCAAGAGCTTGAAGCGGCCATGGGGTTGTTCGATTCGATGATTTCCATTGTACTTATATTTGCAAGGCGATTCTATAGAACAACTTGCATAATGCCGTGTTCATCCTCGCAACGTTTCCCTCGGTTACAGTTTCGAACTGGAACGAGTTTTTCCTCGTTCTGCTCTCGACAGTGTCTTTACCTCTTTGTACGAGCAAACGTTTACCTCGATACCAGCTCATTGTTTTCTTGAGAGCAGTAATGTCGAGATGTGTGTATGTGTCGGTCACGTTATTGTATACAAACGAATTGTTTCACTTTATTATGATAATGTTATAAAGTGTTTTGATCGAGAAACTATTATACTTGCAAGTGTAGGTATTATAATGTGACCTTTGAGTTGGACTCATTTTAATACCAAGCAGTAAACACAATAATGTAACAGCTGCACGTAGCATTAACTTTTTAAATGCCGTCGAAGCTTTTATGTAATACCGTTCGTGGATCTTTACTTCATTGACGACTGATTTTATGAATATTAATATCTTTGAAGGAGAGTGTAAGGAAACGTGTTTTAAGGTGTGTAGTGTAAAATGGTGCTAATGGTGTTTTGTAACGTGTTAAACAGCATTGGAAACAAGCTTTTTGCAAATACTGGTTTTCCAAGGTTATTACTATTATTATATTATATATTATTATTTATTATTTTTATATTATTATTATACTATATATACTATTATTATATATTATTTTTATATTATTATTATTATATTATGTATAATAATTATAGTATTATATATTATTATATTATTATTATATATTATTTTTATATCGTTATTATATCATTATTACATTATTATTATATTATTATTATTATTAGCCCTTTTGGACTCGAGTGGCGACTCCGAGGCATCATTAAAAATTGGTATAATATTTTTCAAAATATTTGTAATAGTGTCAGATACATTTTTATCAATCTATATTAAAAAATTGTTAATATTATAAATATTGTACTTGCGAATAGGCTAAATTTCATCTGCATAAATCGCAATAAATCCTACAGAATATAAATCATAAATTATGTCTTTTTTTTCAAATTAAAACAGCTTCGAGTGCAAAGGGTTAAACCATTTGAAATTTTACGAAGAACTATTTCACAAATTCTTAAATCCGTTTGATCGTAAAATAAAAATTGATCTTTCTATCAAATCCGATTGAAATATTCGACGATTTCAACTAACTACTAGGAAGATATTTTCTCCTGGACCAAAATCTACTCAATTTCCGCCAGCAGAGGGTTAACGCTAGATGATATTTGAATAGTACTCACGCTCGGCCGCCCTTATTGCACGTGTCCCAGTCATAGTACATCCAAATGAAGTAGAGCAGGATGAAGTAGCGTATAGTTTCGGTGTAGAAGAGTAGATAAGCGGTGAGAACGTAGCCTAAAAGATCCCCGAAACCTAACAGAACGATCAGGAGCGCCGCGGAAAGGGTTTCGATTCTTCGTTTCAGCGGCACGTTTAGGGGTGCGAACTTCACGCCGAGTATCTCCATCGTTGCACCTGATACTGTCCACTCGTTGGTCAAGATATCATCGGAGCAGCTTCACTCTTGCACCTGTTGACAATTTATGATGGCTGTTACACGTTACATATATTCATGTTACACGGAATTATTAAGAGGATCAGCTACCATAACCTATTATATATTAAACATGGTTTCATGTTGATTATCAGAGAAATAATAATTATTTGGTTGAGCAGAAAATATGTTCCACTTGAATAGAAATTAAATATTATATTAATAATTAAATATTATATTAATAATTAAATGTTGAATTAATAATTAAATGTTGAATTATTTAGTTTTAATTAGTAAACAATAGGGAAGGAAGAATATTTTTGTAATCGACGGCTGAATATAGTAACTGCAGAGATAAATAAAATGGAGCAGAAAGATTGTTAGATTTTAATAATAAATAGAACCGTTAGTTTTTGACATTAATAAAATGCTGTATCATAGTTACTATTAATAATTTACTATT
>CM052148.1:15971590-15989153 GCA_028455555.1 Augochlorella aurata | reverse complement strand
ATAAAAAATAGAGAGTTTGTTATTATGTATTGTTAATTTGTTTGTTTTGTCGTAAATGTGTGAAGATTGTGACAATGTTTTTTATTATAGTTTATTAGAGGTAATATTGCATTTTATAGAATATTGTAATTGTAGAAGCTGTTGATTAAAATATATTAAATATTTTGTCATTATTTTGGTAACACGTTAGCTGCTTTCATAATTTTATACAATTTTGCTTCGTTAACTAATAGATTAATAATTCTAATCACTAAATAAAAATGTTATTAAACACTGTTAATCTATACATTTTATTACATATTGAAGATTTATCCATATCATAAATGTGTAAAGATCGTAACAAACAATGACAATGTTTTTCCTTATATTTCATTAGAGATTATATCGCGTTTTGCAGAATATTGTAATTGTAAAAGCTGTTGATTAAAATATACTAAATATTTTGTCGTTATTTGGTCCATTTGCGCTGTCATATCTGTCCGAGGGTTGATTCGCGACTAAGGGAAGGGGGCGCAAGAAATGAATTTTTTAAACGGCGAATGGAAGAACTTTGTCAACTAGCAGGGACAATTTGTTTAAATGTTTCTTGTTGAGGAGCTGACACGGCAACAGCAGAATCTTCTTGAAACAGCTCTGACGCTTCTAATTCAACGTGTATCGCTCTCCAGTCTTTGAAAATGTGCTGCGAAACGAGAGTCGACGCGACAACGGTGAACCGTGAAACTTATAATTCATGAATGAGTCACGGATAGTTTATTGCTTTGTATTTATGTAAACAGAGAGGATCGGAAACAATAGGTTTTGTTTTAGCGACCAAAATGCTCGTAAACATTGGAAGTAAATATTGGTGTTTACGTTTCGGTTTTAGATAACTTAGCGCGTATATGGCTGTTAATTTGTTAACGTTTATTTCAACTTGCCAATAATCTGTATCGATTTTGTGCTTAGGATTAGGTTATCGAAATGTATGGATGCGTTTATGCGAATTATGAGGCATTGTAGAACTCGCTGTAGTAAAATGTTATTAATATTGAAGGAGTGCACAAATTAACAGATATATTTATTTCAGTAACGAGATAAATTAATATTTATATTATAAATTTATATTGTAATATTAGTATTATAATGTTTATAATAATGTTTATCGTATAAATTATAATCTTAGATTAATATTTGTTTAATATAAAATTTAATGTTTTGCTTCTTGCAATTCAATGTTTGCGAAGTACATACCAATCAAATATTAAATGATGTATATTTTAATGTACTATAATATTAAATAAGTATATTTTGTTTTAATAAGAAGGACACCATTGTTCCATACGTTCCAAAATCTATTAGTGCTCCTACAAAATTTTGACGGCACTGTACCTCATCTCACATGTGTGTACACCTAGCCGCATAAAATTCTGTCGTATAAGGGGAACAACCTCTTCCTTCTGGCTTACCTTATCACTATACACACATAGACACACACATCAACGCGTCCGCTACCGAATCAGCAACGATAAAGATTCCTTGAAATGACTGAAGTTCACTGAATGAAACACGGACTGATAAGCTAATAGGTATTACGACGAATATTCTTCAGCTTTGTTATAGCTTGCGAATTCTATCCATTGGATTTTCTATATATTAAATGAAAAATGATATTTAAAATTTATAAATTATTGACACATATATTATACATATATTAATGGGGCAACAGAGCATCTTTCTTCATGCTCTAAAAACAATTTCGCCGATTTTCGAATTGTGTCACATTCTGGGACTGCAAAGACTAGTTAAATGTAGTCTTTGATTAAAAAAAAATAAACAAGATATGATAATGTTATTTTGTATATAGGAAACTATATAACCATAACGAAATAATAAACTTTGTACAGAAACGAGTACATAGAAGAAAGGCTAGTATAATTAACAATACTTGAAACAAAACATAAAAGAGAATGTTGATATTGCTATATTTATAATAATAATATGCTAATGTGCTACTATGCTAATATGCTAATATGGTAATATGGTAATCTGCTAATATGCTAATATGCTAATCTGCTAATCTGCTAATCTGCTAATCTGCTAATCTGCTAATCTGCTAATATGACAATGTGATAGTATAATAATATAATAGTATAATAGTATAATAGTATAAGAGTATAATAGTATAATAGTATAATAATCTATAACAGCAAATCTTCTCAAAGGGAAAACAAAAGAATATAAAATAATAATACAACTACAAATAAAACAATATAAAATAGTAATATAAATTGTAGATTAATATATGTTTCTAAATTGTAAAATTTATTCTTTTCCACGATACTAAAATTTATATTTTCTTTGCCTTCAGGAATGAAAATTTCAAACAACACGACACACTATTTACAGTAGCAAAATGCATTTGTTTTGCAACGCAATAACAAACTAATGTTCCCAGGTCTCGAACCGGTTCCCGAGTTTCATAAAGTCGAAATAAACCGGTTCTCGAAATCCTAGTCGGATCATAGGATTCGGTGCGCGAATCTCCGTGTACAGAAACCACCGCGAGGGCTCTGTATTCCCCTCGCACGGTGAAAATCAGTGGAGCTGGCTGTACTCGCGCACACGGTGGAATCAATGATGAGGCTCCGAGCAGACTCTTGGGAACCAGAACGTCCGATTCGAGAATTCGCGTCTACTATAGAGACGATGAACATGGTCGGGCACTTGATCGATAACCGATCACTTGGATCTCTCTATAAGGAGCACAAAAGGGAACTGTAACAGAGGTGAAGCGTATTTGGAATACCTGTTCGATCAAGGTGAACACGGAATTATGGAAACGGATGGGGACGGAGAGAACGGAATAATAATAATAGGGAAACTAATTTAGATTTATGTTTCTAACCCTTGCTAGGCGGAGATTATGTTAAATAATAAATGGTATAGATCACTAATAATTTTGAAATAACAATTTTGAAATAGTAATATATATAGTGATTCATAAATAGTCATTTATAAATAGTCATTTATAAATTGTAATAAATAGTAATTTATAAATAATAATACATAGTAATTTATAAATAGTCATTTATAAATTGAAATAAATAGTAATTTATAAATAGTAATAAACAGTAATTTATAAATAGTCATTTATAAATTGTAATAAATAGTAATTTAGAAATAGTCATTTATAAATTGTAATAAATAGTAATTTAGAAATAGTCATTTATAAATTGTAATAAATAGTAATTTAGATAATTTTATGATATGGTATATTATGTAATGTAGCACAGCATGATAAAATAATAATGTTGTTATTAAGGACATCCGTTAATTACTCTGTAATAAAAATATGAATGAGAGAAAATGGCAATTATTCCAAGATAATTTACAAACTAATATAATAATGATTCAAAGAAATATTGTTCAATATATGAACACATATTGCGCGTATTGGATATTATTAAGTGATATATAAATAATACTGTTAGATATGTATACGCGTATAAATATCGTACATTATAACATATATGTTACCACGCTATATGTTATACGTACGTTAGTGCACGGTGATTACTCTTTCAATTTATGAGATGCAGTGTATACGTTTGTCTCTTAGTTGCCATTAACTATTCCGTATTGACGGCGTCGTTATAAATTGTCAATAATTAGACCCTCGGCGTCATTTTATTAGCTGTAATTATCTCTCTGCATGACGGTAAGGTTAACACGAAGACTATTTATTTCCGACTGTGCAGTGTTAGCTTAAAATTTACATTATACTGCGCGTTACTTCGATCATTATATCTCAAACGAAGTGAAAAGTTTAGCCTAAGATGAAGACTATTACGTCTACGGGAAGGTTTTGTTAATTCTCGAATTAATAAATTTCATATTTATTGTACGTAAAATTATTGTAAATAAATTTAATATTTATTGTAAATAAATTTAATATTTATTGTACATAAATTTAATATTTATTGTAAATAAATTTAATATTTATTGTACATAAATTTATTGTAAATAAATTTAATATTTATTGTACATAAATTTATTGTAAATAAATTTAATATTTATTGTACATAAATGTATTGTAAATAAATTTAATATTTATTATAATATATTTAATATTTATTATAATATATTTAATATTTATTATAATATATTTAATACTCATTATAATATTTAATATAATATATGAATCAAATGAACGTGCGTATACACATCGAATTTCGAAGTGATATTATAGGACAGAACTTTCCGGTAGACTTAATGAATAATGTAAGGTCGACTGTTCTTCCGTCTCTTACTTTTACGCCACAATATTGAAATCTAAAAATGTCACTGCTGATAAGATATACAAAGAGCACGTTAGATCTTGCTTCAAACAGCTCTTGCCCAACCAGTCCTTTTTTCCATGCGTGAATTCTTCGGTCTCGTTCCACGATTTGCTCAGCTGCGCAGTTTTCAAAGTTGCTGATAAAATTTGCATTTTTCAATCGGACCGGAACTCGAAGTTTGGGTAGTATCTTTGATCTTCTTTATTTCATTTTTATCTTGTTTGCGATATATTTATTTCTCTATTTATATTTATTGTATATATTTGCCTTTATATTTATATTTATTTTATTATATTTATATTTATTATATATATTTATCTTTATCTTTATATTTGTTTTACTATGCTTATATTTATTATACATATTTACCTTTATATTTATATTTATTATATATATTTACCTTTATATTTATATTTATTACATTTATATTTATTATATATATTTACCTTTATATTTATATTTATTTTATTACATTTATATTTATTATATATATTTACCTTTATATTTATTATATTTTGATTATGCTTTATATTTTTTATTATATTCATATTTATTTTTATGTTCATTTCTTCATCGGTTTATTATATATATTTTTATAGTTCACTTTCTTTACTCTCTATAGACTATAAACTATTTTTAAACCGCTCAACGAACTTATTAAACAGCATAACGATACATCATAGGAAGATAATACTTGAACTTACCATTGGTACAATACCTATTGACTATCTCTTGTTCACACATTGAAAGCTAGTTCTCAACTGTTAGCAGAAGTTTTGGTTTTCGCAATGAATATTTTTATTTCGCACGCAAACGAGTGATTCAGTGTTTTTTTATCGTATCACGATGATTTTTGAATATCTATGATTTTTGCAAAAGTATATGACATTGGCCAACGAAGCTAGGACGACGTTTAACATACATCGTAATGCATTTGGAATAAAATGTGACGTAAGAATTTAATTATTAATTTCTGATAACTGTTCTGATAACTATTGTATATAATATATAAAATTGTGGTTTGCTATGTAACCTTGTAAGGTTTAAGGCAATGGTAATAAATAAATAAATATATAAATAATAAAATTAATAAAAATATTATTATCATTTATTACTATTGTCTTATATAGGAAATGAGTAATAATAATATAATTATATATAAATGTATATACATAATATATAAATTATATATAAATAATATAATAATATAAAAATAATAAACATATTGTTATCATTTATTACTATTGCCTTATACAGGAAATGAGTAATAATAATATAATAATAATATGAACATTATTGTTATTATTATTATTATCGTTGTTAAAAATACGGGAATCGACGATCATTGATCGGGAAATTGGGAAGATCGATGCTATTGAACCAATACGTTTATTGCTTGATCTATATAAAAAATGAACAGAAGGGAATAGATGAAAGGGCGAGGCGTGCACCAGTCAGAGGCTGTGCATCGGCACCGAGAGAAAAATATACGTTCGATTAGATAATAGAATCTATACCATCGCGACAACAATTACAATAATTAACCGGTACATCATTATACGTACGTATATATACACACACACAATGCACGTGTAGTTTCCGAAACTTACGGTCTCGTCCGCAGTCGTATCAACATTCGACGCTTATAAAAATGTCGTTCGCCATATAAAAACAGAAATTTAACGATCTTTTTTTTAAATCCAACGACTCCCCGACGAAAGATTAAAGAAAACATGCATGATTGTTGTACAAACACCGCGCTTGAACGAGTAACAATAATAGTTTCCCGCCGTTTCGGGCGGCTTCCATTCCTCTTTACCGTAAACATTTATCAATTTATATTCAATAACTTCAAAATATTTATCGTTCGCTTTCAATCGATCAATATACTCTTCTTATAAAATTCGCTTCGCGTTTCGCATTCGACTCCCCCGTTTTCGCAATATCGATGATCGCATGATCGACTCGGATTTTCAGAACAATTTCATTGGTTGAATTCAGATGGAAAAGATCGGTGATTCAGTATGATTATGCGACGGCACGTTATTCCACGCGGCCACGAGGCGCAAAAATATATACAAAGTCCAAATATTCTCATATAACGCTATCAGATCGTTCCTAATTGTTATTGCTTGTATAATATATATTATTATAATATAATATATTATTTAATATAAATATATCGATGATATATTATATTAAATAATACTATTTATTATTATATTATAATATATTACTTAATATAAATACATTGATGATATATTATATTAAGTAATAATATATATTATTACAATATAATACATTATTTAATGTAAATACATTGATGATGTATTATATTAAATAATAATATATATTATTACAATATAATACATTATGTAATGTAAATACATTGATGATATATTATATTAAATAATAATATATGTTATTATAATATAATATGTATTATTATGTAATATACATACATTGATGATATATTATATTAAATAATAATATATGTTATTATAATATAATATGTATTATTATTTAATATAGATACATTGATGATATATTATATTAAATAGTAATATATATTATACACTATAATAGTATATATTATATATTATATATTATATACGTTATATGAGAATATTTGTTCTTTATATTTTCGCCCAGCGAGCCTTTGTTCTCGCCGCCTGTCATCGCGCAACGCTCCGTTAACGTCGTCGGAGTCGAAATTGCGATTCCCGTGACCGGGATACGGGGTGGTTCAGGGCCGTGTCACGACGAGAAAAGTTCGGAAAGTAAACGTGGTTCCCTAAAGTTAAACGGCACCGACCGAAACACTACCGCCACACGGATTACATAACAAGCTTCTCTTCTTCCGCTGCGTCAGCGTCCGCGTCTCCCCGGAAGCGAGGGAAACCGAACGGGCGACGCCCGACTGAAATTTTCGAAGCGACAGATTACTCTTCTAAGCGTGAAGCTAACCCTCGGCTGCCTGTTTTAAAGTCTCTGCGTAGTCAACGGACCGGTTTTCGAGAACTTTTGCCGTCGTTACTCGACGTCCATTCAGAGATCAACGATTCGAGACGCCATCTTGAATCGTCCACCTCTGCGAACGACGCTCGCGGGAGGCGCACCTCCCCGGTCGCGCTTTTCTAACGATTATTATAGTTTCCCGTGCACTATGTCCTCCACCAAGAATGATTCCACTTATCCGACCACTTGTCGTAGCAATTTTGGTACGCGCTACTATGAGATTGGCACAATCGGTAATTATATCGAAAGATATACAAGGTCTCTCGACCCGTTGCTTTGTTATATTTCTTTTATTCTCGCTTCTCTCTTTAATTCCCCTAAATTCGCCTAAACTTTAGCACGATCTCGTTCGTCCTAATTCGAATTGGTACTCTGCTGTTTTTGATCTTTGACGCGTTTCGCGCGGTTTCTCCGTTTGGTAATTTATTTCCACCCTGCTGCGATTTACAGTTTGGAATGCACGCTCGGAAGCGCGGTAATTATAGTTTTATACTTTCTTTCTCGGCATCCTTGGGAGAAATTAGGACGCGATTGGTATCGTAGAATCGTAACGTTTTAACCCTATGTTCCTTAGAATTCCCGAGCTTGTGTCGCTCGACCATCCGAGTCGACGCAACCGTATAAAGGGATGACGAAATTTTCATTCTTTGTATATAACATTAACGTCTAAATTTTGTATATAATTCTCTTCTATATATTATAGAATCGTAAATTAACAGATTCTCCGACTGTCGAATACAATCTCGCAGGAATGATAGAAATAAATGTAACATAAAACAATGGAATACGATAGTTATGCAAGTAGAAGGATCGCATGTAATTTGCAAATTACAAATGTAATATAATTAGTCATAATTATAATATATATACACACACACATATATATAATAGAAGGATCAAACGTAATTTGCAAATCGTTCCTTCCCTTAAGCGATCAATAAACTGCCGATCTTTGTCCGTATAAAAATTCTCGATCTCGTCGACAACGGAAAGAAGTCAAATGGAATTGTATTCCTCGTCTCAACAATTTCAATACGTTTCTTTCTCTTCCTAAATACATCGCATTCGCAATCTAAAAATTATTTTACACGTTAATTCTGCTACATTTTCGAAGCTTCTTCGAGCGAACTCTGTTTTCCTTCATGAAAACACTCCCCTCGCTTCTACGCGACAGTTTCACCTCCGAAAAGTAAAATTCACGGTCGACCCGCGAATGTATTCTGATTTCAGATACATTTGATAAAGCACAGCTCGCTTCTCGACTATCTCAAGACTTTAAAACCCGACAGAGTCTTAGGCGTCGCTCGCCTAATCACGCGCTTACATATTGTCACAATCTTCGACCCTTCTTCTACGATCGCTCACGCTGCGGTAACTATAACGCCTCCCTCGTCGGGTCGCACGGGCCCGCGCGACGATACTTACAACGATACTTACAACAATACCTTGTTGCCCAAACTGCTAGAACTCCTGTTAAGCTTTCTAACGACCTGCATTCTGCGGGAACAGTATGCTCTGGTAATCGTGACGGTTGCACGAGCATGCTTTCGTTTTAACCCTTTGCATAATTACATAATACATTGACATAACCCTTTGCAGTCGAAGATATTTGAATTCGAAAACTGAAATATGTCTTCTGTGGTATTTCTATTTTCTATAATTTATTGCGATTTATATGGTATTGGAATTTCGCCTAATGGCGAGTACAATGCAATTTTAACAGTTTTCTTTTCAACCCCTTGATTATGGCAGACTTTGATACGCGGCGGCCTTACTATACGGCAGAAATTGAGTTACTATGTGCGCCGAGAACTGCGAATTTTTTTATAGGGATGCATTATTGTGAAAACATATTTCAATAGTCAAAAAATTAAATTTCATTACATTTAAACATCATTATTTATTTTTTTGAACCGAATTAGTATAAATATTACTTTGAAATATAGCACTCAGTGTCACAAAGCCAGACTATGTCACAAACGCGAAATTTCTAAGCGCCTATAGGCGCCCACAATAGCCAAAGGGTCAAATGTAAACGAATCTGACATTCTTATAATAATTTTAAAAAATAGTATAGTAATATCTAGCCTCAGAGTCGCCATTCGAGTGCAAAGGGTTAACAGCAGAACCATCGAGCGCCAAACGCGACCGTCGCACAGGATGACTCAGCTAACATTGAAAATTACAATATCTCCTCAGGTTTTCATGACACAGGAAAACATCGACTGAGCAAATAGAAGTGTAATTATTGAAATGAACACTTTTTTCTCGCAGTCGTGTTTTCCGATACTGCGAGACCAGTATGATATTTCAAACAGGACGACGTATCCTCGTTAGCGCGACGCTGCGACCAGTGCGAGGACAAATTCGAGCATAACGCGTGCTTCAGTCATTGTTACATGGAAATGTTTAGTTGCTTCGTGTTAGTAGACGTATAAAAATAGCATGTTAAAGAATGCGTTGGAAACGATGGCTGGGAGTATCGGAAATTAATTAGTAACTTTACGTTTTATAATATTAACCCTTTCGGTACGAGCGCCGAATATATCCGGCATTATATTATATTTTACCGACGTATTAGATGCGGATCATATTGAAAATATATTTTGCATATACGCATAAAACTATACATATATAAAATTATTTAACGCTTAGAGAATCTTTATACAAAGGAGAACTGACCATGTGCTAAGAGCGAATTTTCGGCGCGCACCTCGTACAGCGGAAGTGTCACGGCGGACATAGCGCTCGTACCGAAAGGGTTAACGAAGATGCGTCATCCTATTCAGAAAAACGGAAATTTGGAAAATATGATCTTGGAATTGAAATATTTTATTTGAAATATTGGATAAGTCACCCTGTATATCGTTTAATAACTAGATCACGGGCATTTATGCGAAATACGAGCTCGCAGTTATAATTAGATCGTGGATCTTTATGCAAAATGAGATTTTCTTGCTTCAATTATAAGAAACTGTGGTCAGAGATCTTCTTTTTCTTCATTTTGTCAAGAATGCGTAAAATGGACGCTCTAATTATAACAAAAAGGAGCGAAATGTATTTACTACCTTGTTGGATTTAGCAGGTGCGAAACGATAGAATATTTTAAAATACTTGTTTCTCCCTTCCTCCTTTTTGCATAAAATCCGTAATAGTGACGAAATTTATGATTCACGCTTCGCTCGATTTTTATTATTACACTGTGGATCTCTTATTTCCATTAATCGTTTCCTATTTAAGTAAGAGGAAATGTTTTACACTGAGTAATTAACATAGAATATTAATGCAATTAGTTCTCATCAGTATGCGCGTCTTCTTGCATTTTTTCATAGCATAAATGAATAAAGATCCGCAGTCTATTTATTATAATACATGCTTAACCAGTTAATCAAGTCGCGATAATCAAGCAATGACGAATTCAACTGAAATTATTTATAATTCTCATTTGTTTGTTTCATTTCGTCTCGACCTCTAAATATTTTAAACATATTAAAGTTTACGAATATAATTTAATTTTCGCCAGAATGGCAATTTAAATATTAAATTCTAACAAAATTTTATACATGACGGATATAATCGTCGTGCGTAAATTTTATAACCTTGGCATAATCTTGACCTCTAAACATTTTAAACATATTAAAAACGAATATAATTCAATTTTCGCCAGAATTACAATTTAAATATCAAATTCTAACAAAATTTTACGCACGACGGATATAATCGTCATGCGTAAATTTTATAACCTTGGCATAATCTTGACCTCTAAACATTTTAAACATATTAAAGTTTACGAATATAATTTAGTTTTCGCCAGAATTACAATTTAAATATTAAATTCTAACAAAATTTTACGCACGACGGATATAATCGTCATGCGTAAATTTTATAACCTTGACATAATCTTGACCTCTAAATATTTTAAACATATTAAAATTTACGAATATAATTTAATTTTCGCCAGAATTACAATTTAAATATCAAATTGTAACAAAATTTTACGCACGACGGATATAGTCATCATGCGTAAATTTTATAACCTTGGCATAATCTTGACCTCTAAATATTTTAAACATATTAAAATTTACGAATATAATTCAGTTTTCGCCAGAATTACAATAGTAACAAAATTTTACGTATGACGGATATAATCGTCATGACACTAAATTCTGCCACATCTCCATGACGTATATAGTCGTCAAACACACTTAACTGGTTAAACAAGGAAGCTTCTCTCCTGAAAACAGCAATCTGTCATTTGGCGGCATATTGGCAACAGCTCGCAAAACTCGCACAAACGTCACTCAGTATCGTGAACAAGCTTCTCTCTTTCCACATGTCGAACGCTCGATCGGAGCAATTCTTCCAGAATGCAGGTCCGTTTCAGAGATATGAATGACAGTGACGACGAGGATGCTTGGACGACGCAGTACGCGACGATTTTCTATTCACTATAAACGATTGTCAGGGACGGACAGTGAGATCGTTAAACGTAAAACGTAGATCCACGCGAGACCGAGCTGGCTCGATCAATCCCGGATCAACCGATCTTCACCGAGCCGCTCGTCTCGCGTTTATATTGATTCAAAGAACTGGATTAGGTTTCGCGAAATTGATCCGTTAGGTGATCGAGGTGGGAACGTTTTGGCAAAATCCCTATGCAGGTGAGAGGATCCTGATTCGAATTATAGTTCGTGGGACTATGAAGCGTGCTGGACTAAGCAACAATTTTTAGATAAAAATTCTCTTGACAGAAGTTTACGGATTTTTCATTTTATATTTTGGGATATTAACACTATGGCGTCCGGTGGCATCACGTGGTGCCATAAGCTTACAATATATAATATACAATATACATACAATATAATATTTGTTACAGAAACAAGAAATTAGGAGAATAAATTTAATGTGTAAATCTTGTGTAGTCGCGTTACACCTCGGAGAAAAATACTAAGAAAAATACTAAAATACTAAAAATATTAAAAAGAAAAATACTAAGTGTTCAAGAAAATATAAGTGAGTCAGTCCTATCGGCGCCAACGAAAGAATCTCGATTAGGTGTGCGGACGGCATAGTGTTAAAAAATTATTTGGTAGTAAAAGTATTATTTAAGAATAATCGTAAGTATTATTTAAGAATAATCGTAAGTATTATTTAAGAATAATCGTAAGTATTATTTAAAAATAATCGTAAGTATTATTTAAAAATAATCGTAAGTATTATTTAAGAATAATCGTAAATCCCTCGAACATCACATTATCAACTAACTAATTTTGAAGGAAAATCGTAAAAGAATTCAATTAAAAAAATAGAATCACCGCAAAAGAATCATTTTTAGTCCAACATGCAGCACACCCGATCAAATCGATCGAAATCGCTATCTCCCACCGCACAGGATGCGTCGGTCGCAACACCGCAATGGAATCTCGGCGTGCGAAATCGAGGGAAAGGCACAAAAAATCATCGGAGTTCAGATTCTCAATAATATATCAGTTCTACAATTCTGTTTTGTGTTATTCGTTAAGAAAACCACAGTATTCTGGCATTACAACATATATATATCTACCATAGCATCACCAAAGCAATAATAAAAACGTAATAAAAAAACAGTTGTTCGACGATCAAGCACGTACTATACAGAAGTAAACGGCACACAAAGTCACGTGATCACGCGCATCTTCGCCCTTAGGGAGTCAATTCGCCCGTTTCGCGTTCTAACCCTTTGGGGTCCGGATCGCGTTCGATCCCTCCTAATTCGCGAAACAAAATATATTTATTCATACTACCTCCCTCGTTCATTACTTACACGTTAATACTTTGATGCTTAGCACGGTATATACGTTCGCATGGTAAATCGACAACGGGACCGCGAAGGGTTAAAAGTCATCGATCCGATCGGCGGTTCGGTAGAAATCGACGATTATTGATCGTCGGATGGATAGACGGGGGGCGGATGTTCCGCGGGGTGGGGACGACGCGACAGTGGAAATAAAAAAAAACGGGCTAATCGACGCCACAGTCAACACGTATGTATATTTATATATCAACTTTCTTTGTCGCTTCTCGAACGCTAAAAATGCTTAACAACGAGTATATAACGATTCTGTCTCCCGAGATATACATGCCCCCTATGTATACGTGCCGCGAGAAAGCTCTTAAGTTTATTGCTTCTTCTAATCTAGAATTGAACCGCGAACACGGCCTCGGCGCTCGGCTCTCGTTTCGTACCCTCGTCGCGGAAATTTGATCGGTCCGCGTCGATGAGGAATCGATTCGGTGTGCTTTCTGTGCGTGGCGGCGATCCCATCTTTCCTTCGCTCTACCAGAGAACAAATCAACCGGTCGGGATTCGAACGTACGTACAGTGGAAGGCGCTGGTGAAATGTTACTTGATCCAAGATCGGTGAACGAGGTTCGCTCGACGCTGAATTGGAAAGATACGCGATTAACGAAACGATTTTGAATTATAGAGAGAAACGCAGGCAGCCGATCTGTGAGAACAGATGTCATAGAGAGAGAGAGAGAGAGAGAGAGAGAGAGAGAGAGAGAGAGAGAGAGAGAGAGAGAGAGAGAGAGAGAGAGAGAGAGAGAGACACTTATGTTCTTAGTATTTCTGTAGTATAAAGACTTTGAATAATTGAACGATTTCGCTGGTTTTCTCGATATTCAAAACATGGAAGAGAGAAATTCAAGGTGGCAGTTTAGTCGGCTTTGCAGTTCGCAAGGTTTCGATACGGGTCTGGAATTTTCTGTGTTGGTAACAAGGTGGACGGTGCGCTTAGTATTGGTGCAGATATCGAAGCATGATGCATGGAATACGTAAATGAAATTTAAACTCGCCAATCTCGATCTGGTTGAACAGGTATTGCGTTGTTTCGAGATGTTTCGCGATATATTGCATTGTAACGCGACTTGTCATACCAAATGCCATAACTTTTTAACCCCTTGCACTACCTCAATTGTCGCGGGGAAGATTTGTGACCTATCTTACACACAATCCCATTCGAGATGTTCATACTTGGCCAGAAATTAAGACCACAGGTCAGACTCGAGATATTCATGTTTTGAAATGTCGAATACGAGTCTAGCTCGTGATATTCATGTTTTGAAATGTCGAATATGAGTCTAGCTCGTGATATTCATGTTTTGAAATGTCGAGTACGAGTCTAGCTCTTGATATTCACGTTTAGTCTGGAACTGAACAGAGCCAGACTCGTGACATCCATGTTTGGCCTAAAATTTTCATCACAAGTCAGTGAGAATAGTGCAAAAGTTTAAAATCCAAGTCGAGGAAATAATCAATTCAACCGATCGAAATCAGCCGGGAGATACAAGAACCGAAAAGATCGATATCCGCAATCCGAAAAGATCGATATCCGCAATCCGAAAAGATCGATATCCGAAGCGCACCGTGTCCCGCGACGCACCGAGAAGCTAATTTGTCCGGGCGATATAGTTCAGCGAATGGTGAAAGTCTGCTCGAGCACCGATTCATCATCGACACGGGTAATCGCATCAGTTTAAGTTCGCTGAATCACCGAAGCCGTAGCACCACGGAAGGAACCAGCTCTGCACGCTTCCGTTCGGCCGAGCGGTCGCGCGCCATCGATTGCCGCGCGCATATATCGACGACACGACTGATCAACGTCGGCAACGTTACATAATAAAATACGATGTACAATGAGTCGAACAGATGCTCTTCGCTGTATAACGACGGATAAGAAAATAACAGAAAGCGTTCGACAGTTTGCGTTTTAAGCCGTCAGTTTCTCCGGTCTCGTGGTTGTCGTCGCTCGCTGCCCCGTGTACCGTCGGCGACCGTCGCCGTCCTCGAGGACGAGCAGCGTAATATGTACAAGACCGGGGCTCGAAGCGCCCTACGCGACGACAACACGACGACAATACTGATTATTGTTGTTTTGGCAGCCGGATATTCGCCTCCGGCGAATAACAATTCCTCCACGGTCGGTCTCTTTCTCAATCGCGTCGAGTGTCGACGCGTCTGACGCGTATCCAACGCCTGTGTACGCGGGCACGCGTCTCTGTGTGTATCGCGCGTTGTGTGTTGCATCGTGTCGCGTGTATGCGGGAGGGAGTTGTAAGCATTGATCGTTCAGCACCGAGATATAGGACCAAATTACTCAAAGAAGATCTTGCTTGCTCCGCGCGACGCCGGCAGCGTTTTCACGCGGAGAGATCGGGGCAGTGGTTTCTTGACCTTCAGCTTCGTCGAACGTCCACAGCGACGACATCCTTCGGCGTTCTTCCGCCTTCCTCCGTTACGAGGCTCTTCGCCGAAGCGACGGGATGGTGTCCGTCGGCCCTCGGAGAGATTCGCGACGGAAACGGTGCTAGAACGGCAGCTCGTTCTTCCGAGGATTGCTTGGGGACCGGAAGTCGACGTGTCCCGGGCTCTTAGCACGCGAGAATGCTGCGGAAGCTGCGCACGATCATCAGTCGAGAAACATGCGCGAGTGTAATCGTGCTATCATTGCGTTGGACAGCCGGCCTGTCTTCGCTCTGTCCAGGTCTTCGCTGGATGGGGATCGAGTTCTGATCGAGAGTTACGTGGATGTTGACGGCGATGAGGAGATCGGGTCCGGTTGGTAGTACCTCATGCCGTTTATCTGGAATTATCGAATGCACTGGACTTAGTCGATTGTTCGATTCGATTTAATCTGATTCTATTTGTTTCAATTTGATTCGGTTTAACCCTGGAACGACCCCTATTCATTTTTCGACGTAAGCGACATTGCGGGGTTGCGAGCGACTCAAAATAAAATCTTGATAATTGAAATATTATTTAGTAGATTGAAAATATGGTCTGTTAGGAGAACAGGATAATCTCAATTATTTATTTATACGTTCGAATTTAAAAATTAATTTAAAAATGTTGCGGGGTCGCCGACAATTCCACCGGGTAGTTCTAGGGTTAATTTAATTTAATCTGTTAGACCTAAACGAGCCCTTTTCATTTTTCTATAAAAATTTAACACAATAATAGCAGTAATAATAATGACACTAATAATAAGAAAATAATAATAGAAGTGAAAATAAAAACAATGTGATTACAATATACAGAATAAACAAACTAAATTTATTAAAATCAACAATGTAGGCGTATTCAATAAATTTATATTTATATTTAAAATAAATTATATAAATTTACATTTAAATTATATAATATATAACGTTACCAGGAGCTAGCATGTTCAGTATCTATTTGCTTTGTATATTGTAATCATATTGTTTTCACATTCATTTCTATTATTATCGTGTTATTATTACTATCATTATTATTATTGTCATTATTATTACTACTATTATTATTACTACTACTACTATTTAAGGACACAATGTCAACTAGACACTGCAGATTTCCAGAATTTTTGACAAAGCCATCGATTACAAATATTACATATTATAAATATGTAATAATAATTATTAACTACACATTATAAATATATAGCCATAATTTAAAATAATAAGAGGATTCAAAGAATCGAAGAGATTCAACAGAAAGCAAGCTCCATGCCGTCTCTCGCAACAGCTGCAGGAAATTATTCCGCACGGGGATGCGCAATCTAGAGATAATACCCCAGCCAAGCATAAGAGAACCGCTCCTCTATTCCAGTATTGTTTAAGATGAAACGATTTTTGGAATCCTCACCGTCATGTCATATTCTGTGATATATGCCGGGATTTCCAGCTGTTCCGGCGACATCACCTCGTACAGATACTCCACGCCCGGTAAACTGTGGACCTTCTGCTTGATTGCAGGAGCCATGAACGTTGTGAACCACCACGTCATCATCTGAAACACAGCCAACGAACGGGAAGATCAGAGACAGAATTAATCGATCGGCGCGAGTACGAGATACCAGATTGGTCCATAGGTTGTATACGTCATTTGCTAGACATGTAATTCTTTTCCTCGTCTCATAAATCCGCATTAACTTGTGGATCAAACGCAACGGGCAGAGTGTAATCGGCTTAGGTTATCCTACTGTTCGTGGAATTGTATTAAAGCTTGCTTTGAACCACGTTGTAGCGAATAATAGGAATGTTGTATCAGCTCGCTGTCAACAGCATGATCGAAAGTTTACCCTTGCAAAAGGTTTCATTGCTAATATTGTATTACACGTGTATCGAGATCACTGAGAAACCGTAAATACGATTACCATAAGCATACTATATTGGATAATAGTAATAATACATACATATAT
>CM052148.1:15934416-15971490 GCA_028455555.1 Augochlorella aurata | reverse complement strand
TATATATATATATATATATATATATATATAATTATTATTATATATAATAATAATGATATTAATTATATGTATTCATTATTATTCTATACAATCATTACTATTATATTATTATATTTAATATAACATATTATATTTACTATATTTTATATATCATATTTATATAATAAATTATTATTATATGTATTCATTATTATTCTATATAATCATTACTATTATATTATTACATTTAATATAATAATATTATTATATTCTTATATTTATATAATATTTAATATAATAAATATAATATATTATATTAAATATAATAACATAATAGTAATGATTATATAGAATAATAATGAATATATATATAATAACAATTATACATAATAATAATGAATAATGATAATAATAATTATATATAATAGTAACGAGGTTCGAACAATCGTATCTCCTCTTCCAAAATCGTCCGTTTTTGTTTACACACTAAGGGATAATTGCAGAGTATTCACTGTAGCTTAACAAGATTGACCAACTGACAACCGAAAAGAAGGTAACGAGTTTCGATGGAATCGCGCGATGATTGCGCGCTCGCTACACAATATAAACGTGGGAAATGCGATCGAGGCGTTTAATTGAAATGCATCTGCGTCTTAACATTCCATCTTATCGACAGGCCTATCGTGTCAAGTGACCAGGAAGTATCTTTTATCCTGGACAATCTTTTATCCTCGTTTCCGTTTCATGAGTGCTCGACCATTCAACAGTTTCTGATGTTTACTTTGTTTCTGATGTTTTGTTGAAACCAGTTTGTGTTAAGATCAAATTTTGCTTCACATTTGTTGACATTATACAGGTTGGTTCACCTAAGTGTCTCCTTTATTGGTGTCGACAAACAATATATTTATATATATTCAATATATTATTATTGTATTTATACTTTGTAATTTTACTTTATTTTTTAATTTGTAATTTTACTGTATTTTTTAGTTTGTAATTTTACTTTATTTTTTAATTTGTAATTTTACTGTATTTTTTAGTTTGTAATTTTACTGTATATTTAACTCTGAACTCTGAATGCATTTTATTGTTAACTACGATATGCAATTAAATAATATATAGCTACCCTCGGACGTGGTTCAATGTCAACTGGTCAATTTATACAAGTTGTACTAATTGTATCAGTCGTATAAAAAGTCAAGGGTGGCCTATAAAGTCCTGAAAATAAGTGATCTAGGCACAGAAAGAAATACTATACTTCCGTCCAGAGAAACTCGAGACGCTTTAATTAAAAATAATTAACTGTGTTAAAATAATGCGTTAAAATAAATAAAATAATGTTTAAAATAATTTTTATTCAATTTCCCTATATTTAAAATATTGTCAGGAGCTGTTAACTGTTGCATGAGCCACAAAATTCAATTTTATAATGTACAAAATGCTCCATATATAAAATGGAAACACTATAAGTTTAAAAAAATATTTCCTGTTAAAATAATTTCTGAAATAGCAATGGCCAACACTAACCTTGGTCCAGAAGGTCGGATGTATGATGTAGAAGTGTTTGAGGTTCTTCTTATACCTGCAATAAAATAAATTAAATAATATAAACAATGAAGGAACTGGATTTCAATTAATAATAAAAATATAGATATAGTATTTTGATAAAGTTCGATCAAAAAAATTCTACAAATCATAAATATATACAACAATCTACGTAAACACAATGTTACAATCAGATCTCTTCGAATAAACAAAATATCAGCTGCTAAATTCGCAACAATCGATTCACGCACTGGTTAATATTGAAATGTGTGTGCATACAATTTGAATTTCGCGTCGTTTTGTCACAACACCTAATTAAGATACAACTCCGTTCGATGGTTAATATTATGGATTTCTACAACGTCAATGGATAATATGAAATATCAGGTGCTCTTGCATCAGATTTAAGCATCGGCAAATATGTGCTCCGGCGATCTTGAAATCGAATAATTATACGCCGACAAGATAAATACGTTTCTTATCGTTCAACCTACGTCAATGCAAGTCACTTTATCACTTTTATTCTTACATTGTCTATTGTAAAGAAAACAATGACCTGTTTGCCAATGTCATCCTTTGTGTAAAACGAAATAAATTATGCAGCTGATAAATAATCGATAGAATAGATCAAATTGCAATGAACAGATAGAGGTAGAGATATAGTAACATTGTTTCGAATGAACCGTGAAATCATCGTGTAGAGTCATTGGCTATAGCCAATGAGTCACACTTATTTGTACTATTTTTTCAACCTAACGTTAAATCTATCGGATAATGTTTGTATTACAATTTTTGGTATATTTGAATAAAATATTTGTATTATAACATTTAGAATATTTGAATAAAATGTTTCTATTACAATATTTACAATATTTGAATGAAATATTTGTATTACGATATTTGGAATATTTGAATAAAATACTTGTATTACAGTATTTAGAATACTCGAATAAAATATTTGTATCACAATTCATAAAATCAAAGACAAAAGAAGGAAGTCAAAAACGTCGGCCTAGTACTTTATAATTAGAATAGAACTCCCTTTATATGAACTAATTGGGGGACGAAAGTGTCCACATAATAGTACGAGTGTTAACACTGGAGCTATACACGGTCGACCTATTTCGTAGCGAATAATCATGAATAGATTTTGTCCTAGAGAATCCAATATGTAGAACCGTGATATATATATAGGGTGTTCGCTAAATAGTAGTACAACCGGCATTTTTTAATTTAATTACATTTTTAATTAAGTTGAAAGATGCGTTGAGTTCGCCTGGCTCGCAATATGACGAGAAGTAGAATTGGTATTTAATAATCAGACGCGCCATTTGACATCCTATTCATTAGTATTATTTCTGAAACCTAATTTTTCTCTAAAGCGGAGCCTCAAATGAAAAAATGTTATTCTCTTTCTTCGACTTATTTTTGTTTATAACGAATATTTTTTTGTTTATAACGACCTATTTTGTGTTATGTAGGATCATCCCCTTGCCGGTTGTACCAAGATTATCCGAACACTCGGTATGCACGCAGAGCATTGTAATAATTAACGCGTTGATCATACTATAAATTATTTGAATAAAAGGTTCTCTTATAATAAAAAGTTTAACCAACAGCTATAAATACAATAGAACGATCGCAAAGGGGTGTTCACATAACGGGACTTCTATTTTAATTAGCTTGAAATTAATCATTTGCATTACTTGTAAGGAAGCACGTTGTAAACCTCCCGCAACCAGTGTAAGCTGGGATAGTTGTTGCTGGTCGTTAACGTATGGAAATAGGCAATAACATAGTCGCCTTTGACAATCGGGTCTAGCAGTTGTATGAGATACAGCAGCGCCTGAAACAGAAATAGAAGCAGTGTCCTCTATTATTCTATTTAAACATAATAGAATTGTTCGTGTATTTCTAATTGTTCCGACAGCGGTCTAACCGGGAAACAAAAGCCGGTATGCATTTGATAGAGAGATATTCGGGTTATTAATAAACAATGATTAGCAGACTGCGAATGAGAATGTCCTGCGTCAATAGCAAGAGACCAAGGTTAAATCGAGCTTCGTTTCTTCTATTAATAATTGAATCATGATTAAATAGTAATTGAACGGTGATTAAGTAATAATTAAATCATAATTAAATCATAATTAAATAATATCAAATTAAAATCAGATTATAATCGAATAGTACTTGAATAATAATTGAATAATAATGGGATAATAATGGGATAATAATTGAATAATAATTGAATAATAATGGAATAATAAAGGAATAATAATGGAATAATAATGAAATAATAATGGAATACTAATTGAATAATAAAGGAATAATAATCGAATAATAATGGGATAACAATGAAATAATGATTGAATAATAATTTTCCGAGCGTTCATTTGCATTTCGTTCATTCATGTCCATTATAAATGCATAAATCGACAGTACAATGATTACCATGCTGTTAAACGCGCGATGACTGTGCCACTTGTTTAATTTAATACTTTCATGTCTGACATTGAATGACTGACACGGGGTATGGATAACGCATCGTCGCTTTCCTGATCAAAACAATTCTACAACAACTGTCTGACTTGTGTTATTTCTTTACCACTAGCGTCCTCAAATCTGTTTCGCTTGTCTGACCAGGGTGCGGTCCTATTCCACTGGTCTGACTATTGACAATCTCCACTAAAACAATCTGACTAGTACAAGACACCTTTCTCTTCGGTTTAAAAAAAGTTTTTCTAATTTGAATTCAGCGAACATGAGTTCCTAGATGGGAACAACAATTAAAATTTGAAGATTAACAACTATATAATACCTACCCTTCTAGTGTCATAAGCATTTAATTAGTATAAAAGTTCGGAATCGGAAACGGAAATATTAGTAGTCGCACCCCTTACAGCTTCACCCCTTTAGTTTATGAAGATCTAAGAGATGCGCGAAGAAAATGTGATTTAAAAAATTTGTTTATTCGTTACTCAGTAAATTAATACTTCTAGCATCTAAAAAAAGTGGTCTGGTCCAATTTTAAAGAAGCTAGTCCATTTTTAAATTTTCCCACATATACAGTAGCGCGCGTAATTATAGGTTATGTCTGACACCTAAAGGAATACTTGACAATATAGAATATTTATTCTATATAGAATATATATAGAATATTTTCTATTATTTCTAGTACAGAAATATGCAAATATATACATCGTCAAATATCGCTAAAATTTATATACAAAATTCTAATATTCGCGCCGCCGTATTTGTTCCCGACTGTACGGGAAAATAGCTGGCTCGTAACTTTACGAGCACGCCGCACAGCGGTGTCCATAACGCCGTATTAAAATACGCCCCCGACGAACCGCCTGACGTCACGGCGCGAACGAAAGCAGACTGCCAGAGAATGGGGTAGTAGGCAGAGAGAGGGTGGGGATCGCGAATTTTCTGTTACTCGCACACACGCGCCCCGCCGAATCGATATCGTCGCGGTCGAGTGAAAAGAACGAACTTTCCTTTCCCCTTCGCTTCAACTTTGGCTCGTCTAGAGCCGGTCGTTTTGTCAGCGCACCCTCGAAACTCGCCCCCGAACCCCAGCCGCGCGGGGCCTCCGACCTGGTTCCGGCACAATTCTGCGACCTCTGACCTCCGGGGGTGAGGACCCCCGAGAACTAATTTCAGTAGTTACACCGCGATCGATTAAAACGGAGTAACGAGTGCGCTCTCCGCTGACATTAAATACACGTTTGCGGGGGTTGCGCCGTGACGTCAACGTGTCTCTCCTGGAACAACGGGGGCTGACTCGGCGAACAGCTGACGCATGGACGCGATCAGGCTTGGACTGGACACAACAATTTCACCGAAAGCTATAGCTCGCGCTGGCTGGAAAGCGCACTGGCACGCTCGGCTTTTCCGTTACGATGCAAAGTCGAGCGCTGTGTATTTATACAACCCCTGCAAAAAGTTGAGGCCCGAGCGAGCACTGGGCAATCGCAATTTATGCGCTCGTAGGAATTTTCTTGTGTTCGCTGGCCCTGCGATCATTATTCAAGCCGGATTTTATTTATAGTATAAATAGTTGACTTATAGGAGCTAGTAAAGGTTCATCTGGAAATTAGCAATTTAGGGTAGTGAAGTCGGTTACCGTGGGGTAACCAATTGCGGTCTTTTTGCTCTGTTTTTGCTGTTTTTATCTGCTTTTGCTTTATTTTTATTTGTTTTTATCTGTTTTATAAATTTTATCTATTTTATCTATAATAATATTTCACTAAACAATTGACAACGATTTCTGAAATTCTCCTTTGTCTATTTTCCAGTCGAAGAAATTCAATTATTCTCCCCTCCGTACCGCCTCGCGATAACGCCGACGTAGTATCATGACAAAGAGTACTATAAACACTCTAATCCCTTGACATTGAATAGTAACCGACTGATACGGACCGTAACTCAGTGTTTACATTTAAACGCTCACGCGTCATCGCGTACCAGACGATTTCCATTCGTTCGGTACAATAAATTTTCTTTTATCGGTCTCTCGTATGTACAATGACGTATCGGTCGACCGTAGCAAGAAAGACGCATGTATCGCCGGAGTACGTCTGCTCGTTCTCCGCGAGAGAAAACGAAAACCCAACGTTGGACAGTGATAAACGTATATAGAATTTATTGTCAACCAAGATCGAAAAGCAAATAAACGGCGAGCAAAGTTCAGGTGAACGAAATGTCGCCGGCGCTACATGTGCAGTCGAAAGAATAATAAATATCAGTCGGGATGCTGTGTTTGAGATAGGCGTATTTGAAAAATCTACTGTAACAAGTGGTCTACTACAATATTTATAATAGTTATTTTCTTGTATTACAAATCGGCTGTACTTTTTTATTCGAACCATTGTTTAAACATATTTTTTTTAAAGTTGATATGTGATAAGGACTTGGAATAGTTTATGTATTAATTATGTCATTATAATATATTATATTATGTTAAGGTTATGTTATGTTATGTTATATCAGGGTTGTATTTTATGTCATTTTATGTTATGTTACGTTATGTCAAGGTTATGTCAAGGTTATGTCAAGGTTATGTCAAGATTATATCAAGATTATATCAAGGTTATGTCAAGTTATGTGAAGGTTATATTGTAAGGATTCGGCGGCCATGCCCTATTAGAAAGGGACGCAGTTTATGATTATGGTGCGGACGCGACTACAGGCTATTTTTGAGATTTAGCGGAACTTTCTGTTTTATGATGGTTTATTAGGAACTCCGTATTTTAGCTAAAGGTCTCAATAGCCGTTGACGCACCGTAAAACATCTGCGAACCAAATGAGAGATGTCAAGGGCCTTAGGTAGGCAACGAGAGCTCAAGGCGAGGGTACCTCGGCAAATTGGCCAGCTTCCCTCACCTTGTCGCCTCTCGGAAGATGTACATTAGTTTTAAGAAATGCTATTGGTGTTTAGTGGGAACCGCCTACAACACCGTTGAGTATAAGAACGCGGCCAAAGAAGCAACGGGGTTGTCGTTGCAGCGCGAGCGGAAGATTATATTGAAATAAACGCCTTTTTAAATCCGAATATATTGTTTTTTCGGACATCCTTACAATATTATGTTATGTTCTGTTATTTTATGGCAAGGTTATGTTATGTTATGCTATATTTTATCATATTATATCATTATGTGATATACCAGCGGTTTTCGAGTAATTTAGGTTTCAAGTCTTGATTGGCCACCCCGTATATCGCACAGTACCGAGTCATTCAAATCATCGAAAAAGTACGAGCGAGATAGATTGTTTCATCGGCTCAGAATAACTCGGAACAACAAGTGACTAAAAATATATTAGTCACACGTTGCTTTCATATATATATATATATATGTATATATACATAACACATTTCTCATACAAAGATGTCTCGACAATCGTCCAAGAGTTCCGTGTTCTGTCAAGAACTCGATCATCGCCTCTGTAAACAATGTACTCGAAGTAGTAGCCTTGCGTCATCGTCGCAGCGACTGATTTATAATCGGTCTGGGAAACAAGTTAACGTTCTCGTGAAACCTTAATGAAAAATTAACGCGAATCGACTTCCGTTTCGGACGCGAGAACACGTGAACGCGAGTCCGCGGGAAACTGATTGCGCGAGGCGACAACAGGCGAGGCTCTGAAATTTTGAACAGCGGTAGACAGCGACGTAGTTATACATATTTGATAAGCTGTTAGGTTGTTCCCGCGCCGATTCTACCTGTATGCAAAACGGAAATGCAGCGTTGCACGCGTTACGAGCTTCATTTGCACTCGCAGTTTCACACGTGCGTTTATATTTCACGTCATTTATATTGCGCTGCGTTTCTTATTCGTTTCCGGTCGGATCACCGGCGAACGTAAAAATAAACGCTTATATTTGGATTTCGAAGAAGCTGAATGCATATTTCGAAACGTTTTCTACCATGTTGCGGATTGAAAATTGTATTGTAGATTTAATTACAAGTTGCACGGTTTTCCAATAAAAATGACAAGTTTTAACAGAATTTTAATGATCTGTTTGCTACGTTTGCTCATTTATGATAACACAATTTTTGTATTAATATTGACGATTTTGATTAGAATCTGCAAAGATAAATAAAAAGGTTAAATTAAATAAAATCCACGGAGCATAAGAGGGTAAGAAAAAGAATAGCATAATAAATAATGAATTATTCATTGATAAATAATGACCATTTTATTTGTAATACTGATGATGTTTTATTTTTATTGACATTGGCGCGACTGTCAACATGTTAAAGACGTTCTCAGTTTATTATTCATAATACTTATAAATTTATATTTATCATTGGTGCAGTTTACTATACAGGGTGCGCCGGAATTCGTAGTGCAACCGAGCACAGGGTGATTCTACGTGGAAGAATAATAATCAAATTTGGTATAACATTGTTTAACCAGATAATCGACTTTAAAGTTTGTTCGTCTTTGTAAAGGAGTAAGTTTACAAACGTTAACAATGATAAAAACATTCCGTCTACTAGATATTTCGCTAGAATTAACGCGCTTCTCCGTAAACTACTCTACATAGTACGACCGTGCACGAAATTGTGAAATCACCCGGAAAATTCTGCGATTCCCCACGCCAGTGCGGAGTCATCGCGGCAACTGTTTCGCAAATAACCAAACAAGCTTTTACGAAGCAGGAGTTTTCCATTTATCCATTGGCGGAAAGTCATTAATCAAAATGCAAATTATTTAGTTCAATACGGTTCTATATTCTTTGAACCTCTGTGGGTGACTTTCAGGGCACATGCTAATATATCGACATTTTACCGAATAATTTTAGTTTTTTCACAAGACGATGTATGCGTTTTAGTTATATAAAGTGTGTGAGATAATTAATAAGAATATTGACGACGGCTGACAGCGGCGTCAATCTGAAATATCAAGGTAAACGCCTTGCAAGTCGTCTGCAGATAGAAATACCGATGTAACCATCTTGTGCAATTGACATTATTTGTGCTTCTGCCGATGTTTAGTAAACAAAATAGAAGCGTACATAATAGCTCTTGGTTTGTATGTCAGTAAAAACTTATTTGTTTTCATTGCAATAATCACTTTGCTATTATTTGTATATGATAAAATTTTGTAACTTCCAGGTTACGGTGAAAGCGATATTATTATACATATTTTATTATTTATATTATTTATATATTATTTATATACTATTTATATATTATTTATTTATATTATTTATATATTATTTATTCATATTATTTATATATTATTTATTCATATTATTTATATATTATTTATTATATTATTTATATATTATTTATTATATTATTTATTATATTATTTATTTATATTATTTATTCTATTATTTACTTATATTGTTTATTATACATATTAGTTATTATTTTATACATAACACACATTTCATTAATTTACGATATGATGAGGTTTGACACGTATAATTTATATTTCCCGCCGTCAGTGTAATATGCGTGTATAGGTGGCACGGTATGTAATATGCCATCTATTCTTCTGTAAGTGCTCTTACTAGCCTGTAAGTGCTTTTGTCTTTTTCTCAGACGCTTCGTATCGCCCAAATGAGAAGCACGTGTATAACAAGTTATAATAAACCATTTTATCTTTGTTTTAACCCTAACACGATATCCTCTCGTCAAAATCGCGTCACACATAAATGCAATCACATTAATTCTCAAACGTAGATTCAAGCGTTTATTGTTTATTGTTCCAAGAAAAAAATCGCAGAATTCTCCGGATGACCCAATACCTTACGCAAACTGCGATATCGCGATCATCGTTTGTGCAACGCCGGTAGCCGATGTGTTCAGGGAAACAATGAGTTTATATTTTTTTTCTGTTTCCGATTGCTTCCAGATTTCGCATTCAGCCGCGATCCACCGACGACTTCAAGAGTTAACGACTCGAATTCGTAATATTGTTCCCGGTCGCCCGGATAATTTGGAGCCGTTCGAAGGCGCCGGAGGAGGTCTCCTCTGATAAGGCCATTCATTCGGCCGGCGGAATCGAAGTCGGCGCCGTCAGCGCGAAATTTATTTAACTCGAGAGCCCGTATTGTGCGCGCGGAAAGAATAGCTCGTGATTGAAAAAAAATAGAACACGGGTGCGCAGGTTTCTTGTAACGGGCCGGTGACTCATGCTGATTTCGTTGCTCCGATTAAGAGCTATGTAAATATTGCCGCGTTTGTGATTCAACATTTCGCGGGGCGTGATGTAATAATGCTAATCCCGAGCGCGCGATGCGTATCGGTTCTTGGAACAGTTTTTTCATAGCTGGTCATGGTAATAGGAATACTGTGGCGCGAGAATGTGTTAAGGTAACGTCTAATAGGAAACGCGCTTAACTAGTTAACACGTTCCGTGTCGACAATCGACCATCAAAATTTTCACAAAATCAGAGCAATTTAATTAGTTAACACTTTGCCGGCCGCTGTCACGCTGGCGTGACTTTTGCTAGGCAATGGTTATCGGCCGGCGTCACGTACGCGTGACAGTACTTGCTCTGCGCCACTTACTCTGTGTTTGACGACTATACCCGTCATCGCTTGATTATGGCAGGTGACACACTGGCGCTTTGCAAAGAGATTGTCATAGTTAGCTGGTTGACTATTGTAATATTTTTAGAGTGTTACACTTCCTTAACACTAGAACTACCGAAGCAGTCAAAATAATTAGTTTCTGATTTCGTTCTTTAACAATTCTTGACACTATAAAAATGTTTATCTTGAAAATTTTGATACGAACTTCTTCATTGAAGTACATATTGCAATAAAAATCGTAGAATGTTTAAATAAATGCTGTCGTAAAACAATATATACTAGTCGCGTCTAGGGCTCGGTAGTTCTAGTGTTAAAGAAGCTAACGAATTTTTACATGGTGCAAATGAAAACAGGTCGCCTGTCAATTATAAACAAATAAGTACCTGAACGTAAACGAATTATCACGTCACAGTATATGCTTTTTGCCAAAGATTTTGCCACACTATGACGCAGACGCCATATTATGACGCGCCACACTCAGTTGTATCATCAGTTATTAAAGTAAATAATTAAAGTACACTATCATACCTTTAAGAAAAATTATAATGTAAATTATTAACCCTTTGCAGTCGAAGCTATTTTACTTCGTTATTCAAAATATGTTTTCTGCCATACAACATTTCTATTTTACATGATTTATTGCAATTAATGCGTACGAAGTTGAGCTTATTGGCAAGTACAACATTCGCAATTTTAATAATCTTTTAAATATAAACGAGTCCGGTACTCTTATAATTACTTCGAAAAATGTCATACCAATTTTTAATGGCGCCTCAGAGTCGCCACTCGACTGCAGAGGGTTAAATTATAATATCATACTCCGCCGTATAGAGAAACAGTTACGCGCAAAGCTCAGAGCCGCACCTAAGAGGTCAAAGGACAATTAAATATCGATGACACTAGGATGTTAGCAAGTTAAGATCACTCGACGCGGCGTTCAAGAGCCCACTACCTGTATCGCGACCCTGAGAACCCATCGCCTCGGTCGCTTAATTAACGAGCATCCGATGCGAAGTGGTTCACGGCGAATAGTTCAGAGGTTTAACCCTTTTGGTACGAGCGCTATGTCCGCCGTGACACTTCCGCTGTACGAGGTGCCGCGCCGAAAATTCGCACTTAGCACATGGTCAGTCCTTCTTTGTATAAAGATTCTCTAAGCGTTAAGTAATTTATATATATATATATATATATATATATATATATATATATATATATATTAAAATCTGAAATCCCTTCAATCTGAACTTCGATAATGTAAAAATTATCTTGTAACGTGATATAACAATTTTCGTGGTGCCTCAGAGTCACCACTCGAGTGCGAAGGATTAATTATCAGCGTCCTCGACTAGCACGCGTGTTAAATAAAAGAGTCTACTTCTTATACATGCTTCTATTATACTTCTTCTAGATGCGTGATACTACTTCGGAAGTGTTGCACTAGGAAGTCAAGTCAGGCTAGGTACGTTCATCTTACGTCCATGGTTGATCAAACTCCAGCACATATTTTGTTATGTAGATAGCGTAACCTGATAAAGTCGTCAAGGTCGCAACACGTGTCAGACCTGTCGAACGACATCGGAACTCAAACGCTCGTTGCATAGAGTAATACAAATCAGTAATTTCCATTGTTATAATTTGTTTCTCGACGATTTAACGAAGCAGTGGCAATTATTGACATAATCTGTGAAATAGGTAAAACAACGCAGAATAAATAATTTCCTACGCTGTGCAGAAGATTTAATTATAGGTTTCACCAAAATACAAAGATAATAATAAGTAATTAATTTTTTTTGTAGGGAAGCTCAAAAATCATCAACAAGATACCCGGGGCGGGCCGTGTATATAATAATTAATTAATAATAATAATGATAATAATGATAATAATGATAATAATGATAATAATTATAATAATAATGGTTAATAAATTGCACATATATTTAATATAGATAATCTAAACGATCTGGTAAATTATTAGAACACCTTTTAATACACCAAATTATTATTATTAATATATATATTATTAAATATTAAATATATATTAAATATATGTAAATATTTATGTACATGGATGGTTACAGTGACGGAAGCGTAATTGGACCGTTCGAACACGTTTTTCCAGGGGCGCAGTTGCGTTATAAGACGTCAAGCTCTTGACATCGTAGCAGCGATTCGATAAATACTCCGGGGCGCCGTTAAAAGGGTCGAACACGCCCTTTTGCTACTTCTCGGGCACCGATAAATGTGTGACCTGAAATTGTGAGCGAGGTCGAAGGAGAATGATCGAACGCGTCCTTGAATCTCAGACAGCGACCCACTTTTCGTCTAAGAAGTTCATCACGACGCTCCTTTCACGTCGTTCTCCCCATATCTCAATTATTCACCGTCTTATATATAGCCACGCATCCCCTAAACGACTACAGAACGTTTCTCCAGTCATTATCGATCCAAGAAAAAGATGAAGGAACGAAGCGAAAATAGATCGTTCGAAGCCGGTGTCATTGAAATATTTACTGAATCGCGAACTTTAAACAAATCTTCGCTACAATGTAGTCGATGGAAGGGAATAGTAATATTATAACAATGGATTTTTATGAATGTTCGCTTAAAAATCATTGCCTCGCTTTTTTAAGCTTTGTGTCAAAATATATATAGTGTTGTAAAATATACCTAATAATAATAATATGATAATATAATATAATAATATAATATAATAAATTTAACATATAATATATTTAATATATAATATCCGTCGTGCTTAAAATTTTGTTACAATTTGTTATTTAACTCTCTATGGGCCCGTGTAACTTTCAGGTCACGTGCTAATATATCGACAATTTACCAAATAATTTTAATTTTTTCACAAGACGACGTATACGTCTTAATTATATAAGGTCTCTGAAATAACCAGTAACAATATTGATGACGGTTGACAGCATCACCAACTTGAAATATTAAAGTAAATGCCTTGTAATTTGTCTGTAGATAGATATTTAAGAAAACAATTCGGCCCATAGAGGGTTAATTTGTAATTCTGGCGAAAACTAAATTATATTCGTAAATTTTAATATGTTTAAAACTTTTAGAGGTCAAGACGAAGTGAAATAAACAAATGAGAATTATAAATAAATTGAGTTGCATTCGTCATCGCTTGATTATCGCGACACACACTGATGGCCGCTTTGCAAAGAGATCGCCACGGTTAACTGGTTAATAAAATGTCCTAACCTTTCGTCCTCATAAAACCTTTAACTACGAACATTTGCAAGATATTTGTGAAAATATCAAGCAAAAGAATCCACAATCGATGCCAGTAGACCATTAGATCGATTGCTCGCGAGCATCGCTGGGATCGGCACGAAGGGGATGATCGGGGCGAGGTCGGGCTAGCTTTTCTACTCGGACAACGGGGTTAGCTATTTCCGGCGTCGGCGTCCGCGGCACCGAGGCTTCTTTGAAGAAACAAAAGGGCGCGGAAAGGCGTCGCGAAGGCACCTAAACAATCTTTTCCAGGGCGAGCCGGCGTGCTCCGCGACAACGTTGCAACCCGCGCGCCTTCGGCTCGGGAGTTGTTCCGTGGTCGGTCTATTTCTGGACGTGTAAATATCGATTCGCCACGGCGACACCGGCACTGTGCGAAGGGAACAGGGGCAAAGAAATCGCCAAGATGATTTCGATACACGCAGAGATAATACTACGACCCGTGACGGAACGCATCTTCCCTCTCGATTGACAAGGATTTTCTGACATGACAAAGCGTAATTTCATCGGACCACCAAAATTTTCACGAAATCAAAGCAATGTGATGAATTAAAGCGAAATTAGAAAGCTAAAATTGATATCATAGGGGATGGCATTAGAACTCTTTCGCATCCGAAACAACCTAGTCAAATTCAGTTTCAGTAATTTTATCAGAGAATAATTTCTACGTGAAAGACATAACCTGTTAACTGGATGTGACGAAATATTTCGTCATACATTTTGCGTTCAGAATTGATTGTTACACGTACTGGTCGTGCCCTTTAACCCTCGCGGAACGACGTAGGTCGAGACCCAGTTCATACGCCGACGAATATCCGCCCTCCCAGGGTTAATTGACATTTCAATAGCAACACAGGTGGAGCAGTTATCTGCGGGTGAGATACAAATTACTCTACTATTTTTTTAAGGCCCAGAGGCATGCCTTGACTGTTTGATATTTGATGCCGTTTGCGGTTTGTTTGTGTTAGAGAAATGTCGACAAATACAGAAACGAATGTTGCAAGTGTAATTACTGTGTAAAAAGAAGTACGGTGAGATGATAGTAATAATAATAGTAATAATAACAGTAATAATAATGAAATAATAATACACAAAATTTTAGGTCACAATGTTTCTATATATAAGATGGGTCTATCTGGACCCAAGCGTGGAGCTGTAAATGTAATTACTGTGTAAAAAGAAGTACGGTGAGATAATAGTAATAATAATAATAATAATAATAATAATAATAATAATAATAATAATAATAATGAAATAATAATAGACAAAATTTTAGATCACAATGTTTCTATACATAAGATGGGTCTGTCTGGACCCGAGCGCGGGGTTGTGCGTGTACTGCGAGGGTTAAAAATTGCAGAGAGTATTAAAAAATAGAGTATAGCAGCTGGATTACATACAAATGTATGTAATATGCAACGTATTATTTATCAATTTCCGGAGTGGAAGAAATTATAGAAAATATATTTTTAAACAAAAGACATAAAATAACATTATACACAGTATTATATTAATTGAAGAAAACACGTTAATTAAAGAGAAACTCTGAGGCGTCGTTAGTATCGTAAATACTGTACTTGCGAATAGGTTAAATTTCATCTGCATAAATCGCAGTGAATCGTATCAAATAAAAATCATGAAACATCTTTCGGATTTCGAATTAAGCTTCGAGCGCAAAGGGTTAAACATCAGTACTACACCAATATTACCAACAATACATATTTATATTCTGTATAAAACTCTATTCGACCATAGAATGTCTCTCTACATCGTCCAAAGCAGCATCAAAGACCTCGATAAAAGCAATGTAATTCACAACATTGCGGGAACGGTGTCTGATCTTCCGCTATTCCCGTTCAACTTTCAGCCCCGTGTAACGTCGAGAGACAGCGTTAGTGAGGCAAGATGATCATTCAACGGGCCAGCCGGCCAATATGCCATTGCATGGTCAAATGATCAAGTGGCAATCGCTGTACGCGACAGGCCACCGAATAAACACACGGCGAACAAACATTCGATCGATCGAATGAATAATTCGACGCTCCGTCTCTCCCGTCTGCTATTAAATTTCGCTTGGTTACACCAACAATAAGTTGCGCGTTGTTTCCACGATTCGTCTCACGCGAGTGTACGATTTCCGCGACTGGCAGCCGGAATTAAATAAAAGGGCGAGACCGGACCGTGCTAGAATTTCGATAAACAGTATCGGGATATACCGTCTCTTTAATTTAACGATAGCATTTCGAGATTTATTCGATTGTTTATTTTTACACTCGAGCGTGCTCAATAATATCTGTTTATTATGTGCGGAATTATTAACCCTCTGCACTCGAATTTTTTTAATTGTAAATCTAAAATAATTTCTCCGGATAATAGCATTTCTATTTCACGTGACAAAGTGCACTTTGTGTATACAAAATTGATTTTTGTAACTCGTATCAACAATTTTGCTTCCAACAATTTTGTAAATTTAAATTTTTATTAATATAAACATTACTTTGGAACTCGATAGAACAATTTTAGCGGTGCCTAAGAGTCGCCACTCGAGTGCAAAGGGTTAACAGGAATAGTTCTTTCAGTTTAATAATTTCCTCGAGTATTGTAACATAAATCAAAAGTTTAAACAAATCTATTCTTTGCATTAGTATAAAGCATAATATATATTAACCGTGTTTAAGGCAGGTAGTTTTAGTGTTAATAGATGGTTAACAAAAATCTAACGATAACTATCTTTAGATAAACAAATCAGCTCGATAGATTTTCCGGGCGTTCCGCGGAGGGAAGAGTTAAGGAACTCGCGATCCAGTTAAATATTTAGCGAGGTTTCGCAGACGTTCCGTCTAAATTACTCGGGATTGCGCAATAAGCTCATTGATAAAGACGACTCGTCGGCGACACTCGTGCCGATTATATCCGGCGGATATAGGCGACGTTTAGAGGCCGAGAGACGGTCAATTTCGTTCCAGAAAACCGAGCCAATTTCCTCTCCGCCTTCGGAGCTATGCTAAATGGATCGATCGGCTTGTAAAGAACTGTTAAACACGCTAGTCCATAATAAAAGAGCCGAGCACGCTCGGTTAAGCCGCGAACGGAACGCGCGTATCGATTTTGACCTCGCTCGGCTCGCTCGGACTCTACACGCTGTCTCTTTTATCGCGTCTTCTTCCCGGCTGTTTACCACATGTTGACAATGTGTCGCGTAATTTCGTTTCGATCGAGGCAGAGGCGAGAGTCTCGAGACCTAGTGCGAATATTGACGCGTTCTCCACCGGTGTCGTTTATTTGCGGCGATCATTTTTGCGCAGTAGGTGGAGAAACCAAGGACGTCTCTTTGGGCGATGTTTCGCGTTGAGGAATAAAGATTGCTTCAGAAAATTACGGCGGTTTACCTTTGTGTACGGAGGGCGATTCTACGTGAAAGTGTGACAAATCAATTTGATACAATATTTTTAGATTTTCTTTGTTTCTTGGGTGTCGGCTATTCTTCTATTGCGGTTGCCTCCGTCCGAGATAGTGTTTGCAAACATTATGTTTGTATACATAGTTCGCAACAATTAATGCTTGTAAATATTATATATATAATTTGTAATTTACAAACACTATATATATAAAATAAATAAAATAAATTCTTTACAAAGATGAATAAATCTTAAAAGTCGATTTTGCAGTTGCCTCTGTCCAAAATAGTGTTTCCAAACATTATGTTTGTATGCATAGTTTGCAACAATTAATGTTTGTAAACATTATATATATAATTTGTCATTTACAAACACTATATATATAAAATAAATAAAATAAATTCTTTACAAAAATGCATAAATTTTAAAAGTCGATTTTCTTATAAATATAAAAATGTTATTTTTTTTCCTATTTTTTCACGTAGAATCACCCTCCGCTCGGTTCTACTACGAATTCTGGCCCACCCTGTATTTTAGATACAATTTTGTGTACGTCCGCGACCGTGCTATAATTTTATGTACTTCATTAAAATGTGTTAATTAAATCGAAAATCAGTGGAATCCAAAACCTGAAAATAATTTCGTGCAATTAGGTCTGAGGAACGTACGAGTGTAAATAGCTTCAGCCGTTGCATTCCTTGAATTTTTCTAGTGTGAAATTACGCCCACCCATTATTCACATAAATGCATTAAGCCGGCGGTTTAATTATGACTATGCAGCTAGTTACCGAAAACCCCACTGTTGTCTATATAGCATTCGTAATTGCTTTCCTTCTATTTGCATTAATTTGTATTAAGTTCCCGCATGCAATTAGGAGGAGTAATTTCTTCCGGAAAGCCTGACTCGAAATATCTAGCGTTATTTATTTATAGTATGTATTTACTTAAATATTTATATTTATTTTATATATGTTAATATATATTTTGAGTATATATTTTGATTATATATTTTGATTATATATTTTGGTTATATATTTTGGTTATATATTTATTTGCATTATATATCATCTATTTCTGCCGCCTTGTATAGGTTCTTGTCTTTTTCAAGGTTTTTCAATTGTATTCTTGGCTAATGACCATCACAGTCAAGGTCGAGCTCTAATTAAAAAAGAAAGGAAGAGAAGGAATGTGTTCCACACTTGTGCTTTTGTTAACAATGGCAATTAATAAGAGAAGCCAAATACGCTATTATTTTGTACCGCCGAAATTGTTACATTTCTACTATAGTCCAAATACACTATATTCTGTGACCATGATTTTTTCTACGTTTTTGTAAAATATAATATATGTATATATATAAAATAATATTAAAATATAAAAATATAAAATATAATTATATATAATACATATAATAATGATGTTAAAATATAAAGTATAATTATATATAATACATATAATAATAATATATATAATTATATTAACATTAATAATGTTAATGTATATATAATAATATTAACATTAATAATGTCAATACATATTAGTAATATTAACATTAATAATGTTAATGTATATATAATAATATTAATATTAATAATGTTAGTACATATTAGTAATATTAACATTAATAATGTTAATATATATTAGCAACAATCTTCAAAAAGGAGCAATAATGATAAGTGAACTATCACTCTATCTCGGACCGTAGTCTAGTAAATGGCGGAAGATCATCGGTGCAATTAGGTGAGGATTTTCAGCAGATAAATTTACAACCGGAGCTCTACTTTGTAGCACTGTAAATCCTAGTCTTACCTTGTCCAGATTGATCTTAGTGGCGGGGAACCATTTGCCGACGAACACGACGACTGGTCGGCCCTGGCGGTCGACACCACTTTGGTAAAGGCAGCCGATTCCGGAAACTTCCGTCAGATCCTCCGTCTTCGCTCTTCTGAGGAGCCTCTCGTACCTGAAACACACGAATCGCTCGTTAACCCTAATCGATCCTCCAATCTTTAGGCAGATATCCCTGCAATACGTGTTAAAAAATCTTGCAAAATGAAGTTTTATTTCAGTTGAAATTTCATTGAAGTTGTTAGAATTGTCTGTTCTCTCATTCGCTTATTTCCTACGCTACTGTTATCTACCAACCTTATCGGTTAGGATCAAATACTTATCGACATAACTAAATTCATAATTAGCAGCGACAAGTTGTACTTTTCGCCGAAAAGCTGTCGACAATTTATAACGACGCGTCGAATCGTTCGTCGCATGAGAGCTGTTAATACAACAGCGAAAGCACGTTGTAACGCAAATCGCGCTCTCACAAATTTCCGAAGGCAGTAAAACAATTCTAATCTACCTGAAATGCAAATCGTGGCACAATAAATGATACAGAAAACGCGGTGCGATATGGTCTTCAAGGTATCACCGACAAACTGCGCATTTGCTTTTAAGGCTGTCTTATGTGTACGGATATTACTAAATTAAATATAAAATACAATATAATATATTATATAAAATACAATATAATATATTATATAAAATGCAATATAATATATTATATAAAATACAATATAATATATTATATAAAATGCAATATAATATATTATATAAAATATATAAAATATAATTGTCAACAAATATTTCGACAATTGCCAACTGCGGAATATATATCGATTAATTTGACCGAGTTAATTCCATTGTTTCCGTTTCTCAGCGAGCAAACGATACGTCGAAGTAGAAGAGGACAGTCCGAGGTCAGACGAAGATCAATTACATCTGTAGTCCTTATCACGTTCTGTGTCACGTGTACCACCGATGGTACATGCTTCCATGTATATTTAATGCGCTAGCAAAATAGTTCACAACAAATTTAGAACTGACGAATTAATTTCCACTGCAAGAATTGGTGATAATAAGTTCGTTCCATTGTTACGATAATTAACGATTATGCTTACATGTATAATATATACATGTAAAATGCTTACAAGTAAAATGCTTACATGTATAATATATACCTGTAAAATGCTTACATGTATAATATATACCTGTAAAATGCTTGCATGTATAATATATACCTGTAAAATGCTTGCATGTATAATATATACCTGTAAAATGCTTGCATGTATATTTAATGCGTTAGCAAAATAGTTCATAACAAATTTAGAACCGACGAATTAATTTCCACTGCAAGAATTGGTCACAATAAGTTCGTTCCATTGTTACGATAATTAACAATTAAATATGCTCTATCAAATTTTATTAAAATATCAACCGACCAGTGCGAAGAGCCGAGTAAAACCAGCTGGGCGCGGGGAGCGCGTTAACGAGAAAATATGGATCCGCCTTGGACAGCGTGTCTCTTTCTCTCCGTTTGTTTCACCTGAAGCCAGGGACGTAAATAACGGAGTTGAATGGAATCGTTCCAGCCGCGCCGGCGAAAGTCTATTTTTTGCGACTCTTATCGGATGATGTAAGAGAATTAAGCATACGGCGCTCCAAGAGAAACTCCCGCTGATGAATTATTTGGTCTTCGTTAACGTCGCCCCGGGGAAACGAGAATGGAGCTCGCCTTAAGATAGTCCCGGTTCGTTCTCAAACAAACGAAGGTTACGATTTAAAAGTCCGTATCAAATGATAGAAGGCCGGCCGACCGCGGCATATTTTAAAGAAAACATCCTATTAGCTTGGCTTATTGGATTCTTGCAAACACCGGAATGGTGTATGGATGTAGAATGGGATTGCCGTAGACGGAAAGGTTACGGCGTAGTACTTTAATTTAATGATAGACCAGCTGCGATGTATTTTAACACTTTGCCGGCCGCTGTCACGCCGGCGTGACTTTTGCTGGCCAACGGTTACCGGCCGGCGTCACGTACGCGTGACATCGGCTCAGCGCAGCGTCGATGTTTCCACTATGCTTGTAAGTGGCCAGCACTAATATTTTTGAGCTTAGGACTTTTTGGCTAACAGCTGGTATGCAATTTAGACGTAAATTAATTTTTCTGACGAGAGAAGGCATACTTTATTGCTTAACTTTAGGATTCGCTTCTCTCGGTCTCAGTAGTTTGCAGCATAAGGCAGCGTAAAGGCAATGCGAGAAATGAGCGGCCGGCAAAGTGTTAAAGAAAATTATTCCTTTCGTCGTTTTTTTGTTGCATGCTGTAAGCGAGCGGGATTATTGAGAGGCAAATGGCTGACGAATTATGATTAATTAACCCTTTGTACTATGATTTCTTCCAGAACTACGTTGATCAGCACTTCGTTTTTAATAATTTCCTCGATTTTTGTTTCCCGATTGTCTCCTCCGTTCCCAAATTTTCATGACAGAAGATTCAAATTTTCTTTCGATTTAATAGAAATTATTGGCAGCTGTATTTATTAAATTATGTACGAAATGATCGTCACGAGTCTGACTCGTTATTATAGTAGAAGGGGTTAAGGTGATAGCTGTGATAAAGCGATGAATAGGACTGCTAATCTCTGACTAATATCGCCTTGAATTTCTTGGACGTTGTCATAGATAGGAATGAGTATAGTACGTTGTAGATGACGTGTTAGTATCCGAGCAACAATGGAGCACATTGAGAATAATTTATAAGAATAAATCAGCGCATTCCGGGAGTTCGGTCACTCCGAACAGCGCACTGCTATTGACCAGAGGAACGAACTCCTTAGTAAACTGCAAATAATGCAGCATAAGCATTCCGCAGACGGAGAAGGTATAAAATCACCGTTCCGGTAGCTCGAATCGCTTCTCGCTCGAACGTCACGGCGTATGCAGTGTTAAATCTACTGGAAGTTTACGAATGAGCTTGGAAAATGTTAGTCTTGAAAAATGAGCCTCCTGGCGTGCCTTCGTTGATCATAGATAATAGCGCTATCAACCAATCGCTAGCTATTCACCATGAAGAGCACAATATTTTATAAAGCTCTGTGTCAGATAATATCAATAAGGTATTTGTATTATGAAAGGTAAATAAAAGGTTCCTGAGGTCATTTGAAGCAACTTTTTCCTTAGCGAAAATGTTCTACGAGCCTTCGTTTACGAGTTATCAACGAAAAATAGTGACCAATGAGAGTCGAGATACGTCGACGCGAGGCGGCCGAGCGCGAGCAGATCTCGTCTGTTATTGGTCAACATTTCTCGTTAATAACTCTTTAACGACGCCTCGTAGAAAATTGTTGTAAAGGAAAAAGTTGCTTCAAATGACCCGAAGAATCTCTTATTTCCCGTTTCCGACTTTTTGGATACCCTGTATATTTCAAATATTTATTCTATGTTTCTAAAATCAATTAAGTACTTCCTTTGTCACAAAAATAAATTACTATTTCAAACGAAGCACACATAACCCAGCCGAGAGAAATTCGCAAATATTTGTATCTCCCAGTTGAAATATTTTTGCCGAGGTCTGTACACGATATCCGATTCTCGGAACGGTGCAGCTGAAAATAAATATATTCGGTGTATCATCCGGAAAAATGCTAATTGAAAGGGAAAACATATTTTGCTTTGAATACCGATGCAATCACGTACAGCGAGCTGCGATTTCGCGCAAACACACGAACTTTCGATGGAAAATGCTCGCCGCGATATTTTACAGTCCGGATATTCTCGCGTCCTCTACCGATTGCTCGCGCACGCACGGACATCCGCGCACATATACACGCGCGGAGGAAAAATATTCGGGCAGGCATCCAGACGCCGATGAATATTCAACCGCGCCGAAATCAATGGGAACGGTGCACGCCATGAAAATTCCACGCGGCCGGAGTTCGAGCCACTATTATTAATCCGTGACGGGCACGGCTCGGCACGATTGATCGTTGAAAAGGAGATTTTCCTTGCCCGTTGAAAACAAGATCGCCACGCTATCGACTTCCCGTCGCATTTTCAACTTTTCCGGCCGCACGCGCGAACTTCTCTCAAGGCCGCGAACACTAACTGCACGCGAGCTTATTTATTTTCCCACCGAGCTATCACTGACGCCGCGCCGCGGACTCGTTTTCATCATTGCGACATTGGCTCTTTGAATATTGTCTCTCGACCGCCTCGGCAACGTTGGGTCGCCGGTGTATATGGAATGTCGGATGTTTGTACAGTGAATCCCAAAAGTATTTGGATACTGGTGTGACTTTGACATTGGCTGTGCCATGTAATTAAATGTATGTACATTGAAAGGAAAAAATTGTTTATGGTATATTAAAGTCAAAAAATACAACAGACTTTCGTTAGATACATAATTGAAAAAATTTGAAAATTGTATTTTCATGGCTTGTATAGTTCTCGGATGATTTATGAAGTCAAACGTTATAAAAATAAATTTTTCTTAATTTTTCTTACTAGTCTTATGCCTCTATTGTTTAATAATGTATTTCCAGAAGTCTGAAATTTGGAAAGTTATTATTTATTTGCGATCCGTGTCGTTTTATATCTCTGTATTACACGATTTTATGATTTGTTTAGAGTAATATATTATATCTATAGTATATATTATATGTATACTATATATATTATATCTATAGTATATATTATATCTATAGTATTTATTATATGTATGCTATATATTATATCTATAGTATTTATTATATGTATGCTATATATTATATGTATAGTATATATTATATAAACAGTATATATTATATCTATAGTATATATATTATATATTATATCTATAGTATATATTATATATTATATATTATATCTATAGTAATATATTATATATAGTATATATTATATGTATAGTTAATATTATATACTATACAAATATAAATATAATAAATATAAATACAAATATAATATAATATAATAAATATTATATCTAATACATCATAGTAATATTATTTATTAACGCATGGGAAAAAATCTGCAAAATTAAAACAGTCCGCGAAATTTGTTGTTCCGTCTTCTGCGTAATTTTCTCGTAATACAAACTTGCCAACACCGTCGCAAAAACCGGACGAAATATGAACCAAGTTTTGGCAGCGACACTGTAAATGAAAGGGTAGGGAAGAAATGAATGAAATAGATTCTCATGGAAACAATAAATTGCGCCGCGTACGAATTCAACGTGGAATAAATAGTTTACGAGCTACATACATGTACCATCGTTCCAAGTAAATTCATTACGGAGATTGTATTTTTACAATTTGTTTCGCACAGTCGCGGACACGATGGCGGAGATATCTTTGTTCACTCGAACTGCCTACGGTATTAGAAGCTTTCAAGTAAATTAGTTTCTACCATTGCATGTTGCACATTCTAATCGAAGCATCTATTACAAAATTCTGGGCGTGTATATACTATTTTTATCTACTTCGTAGAGAAACGATACGTGTTGACGCGCGTATTTATACGTATTAAATAGAGTGAGACCTTGCGTTTATAGATCGACATTATTTAAATACTAAATTCTATACAGAATATTCTGCATACCTAATTTCTTCGATTACCATAATCCACGCTTATTAATCGCATGTCTAAATAAAATTTTCTAATAAATTTTCTAATAAAACTGATGATCGATTTCTAAAATATTTTAGACGGATTTGGATGAAAGTTAATCTGTTTTAAGTGTTTTTAATATTTTTTAATATTTTAATATTTAATATTTTAATATTTAATATTTTAATATTTTAATATTTAATATTTTAATATTTAATATTTTAATATTTAATATTTTTAGATAAATCGGTTTTACATTTTTCATTTCATAATAATAAATTTGCTTACATTAAAAATTGTTGAATATATTTCTCTATACGCATTATAATAAAAATTTAGTGTTAAATAAATTTGAACTAGAATTAATCTGTTCGAAATCTTCTAAATAAAGTTATAACTAAAACCAATGCGGTTTAAATTTAAACAATCTTTTTCTAGTATTTCTCTGCCTTATATGTCCGTCATTCTTTTCACCAATCTTCTTTTCTACATACACTCCTCGTTTAATTAGGTTCTGCCAAGTTGTCTTCCAGCTACTGTCATTAAGAGCAAAGTCAAATCTGTCTGCTGTTTGTTATGCGGTCTCTCAGCTAGCTCCGTGGTCTACGTGGTGGGGATAAGGATGCTGACTATAAGGAGGTCGACAAAGCGCAATTATAGCAGAACTCCTCCGTATAATCTTCCACTGTATAATAAATCCTGCTGGAAATTTTGAAATAATCCGCTTTGCGAACGATCATCCTACGTACGATTACTCTCACGCTTATTGTATATAAATAAATGCAATATGCTTATACAGGTAAATGTTATGAACCAAGAATAATGCAATCCCCGATATTATTCATTCTTGCCAAAAGAGAACATCCACGTTTAAAATAATCCTGCAATTATTTTATCTCTTCGTTTTTCATCTGAATTTTATCCTCTTCTAGAAAAAATAAACAACCATACTCCGAGTACCATACTCCGGGCCCGTGTTTTTTATACGAAAAGAAATTACGCATTAAAGATTTTTATATAGTATTTTATATTAATTTATATTAGTATTTTATATCAATTTATATCAATATATTCTATCGATGTTGTATCAATATTTTATATCAATTTATATCAATATTTTATATCGATATTATGTCAATATTTTATATCGATATTATATCAATATTTTATGCTGATATTATAGCAATATTTTATGCTGATACTATAGCAACATTTTATATCGATATTATATCAATATTTTACATCGATATTATGTCAATATTTTATATCGATATTATATCAATATTTTATGCTGATACTATAGCAATATTTTATATCGATATTATATCAATATTTTATATAAATTTATATCAATATTTTACATCGATATTATATCAACATTTTATAAAGATATTATATCAATATTTTATAAGGATATTGTATCAATATTTTATGCTGATATTATATCAATACTTTATAACGATATTATATCTATATTTTATGCTGATATTATAACAATATTTTATATCGATATTATATCAATATTTTATATCAATTTATATCAATATATTATATCAATTTATATCAATATATTATATCAATTTACATCAATATATTATATCAAGTTATATCAGTTTTTATATCATTTGCTAAATAACTATACAATCATAGAAATAATAATATTACTATTAATTTATTAATAATATTAATATTATAATCATTAATAGTATTACGATTATAGACGACGTTATAAATAAATATTTCTCCCTTTTCCACATTCCAGAGAGAAATTATCTAGATACAATCACCCCGTATCACCGCACACGAAATGAACGAACAACAGCAAATATTGCATGAGACGACGAAAATTTCTGGCAGCGTCAATAGAAATATCCGCTTCATAATTGTGTCTACAATCGTCCCGCGAACGCGTTCTATTTTTCAGCGGCGGTGTTAATAAGCCGTTAATAAGTGACGGAGAGTTTACTCGAAATACCAGCGTCGAAACGCGAATCTTATCGTTCTCGGCTCGGAATTAAGAGGCGGACGGCATAACTGAAGGTAAACCATAACTAAATTTTTAATCGCCGTCGGCGTGATTCACAAGATCCACAACGGCTTTTTAATTATTAGCCGAGCGGCGCGGTTATCGTTGGCTCTGCGACGATAACACGACGCGAAATTCTCGCGTGGACGATAGCAATCGATACGCGGCCGTGCGAGACGGAGAATTCGCGAATCCCTCCGCAAATTGAATTGCAGATCGCCACTTTCGCGATCCGAACGATTCGATTCGCTGCTAACCGACGACGCGGGTCGCTGCTGACCCGTTTATGGCGGGTAAATATAGATATAATATCGAACGCTGTGAAATCTCGACGAAGCGGAATTCGAAAGTCGCGCGTACGCGATGTGGGCCGGGTAATTATGTACATAATACTATTTATTATAATATTTCAAACTTTTGTTATTGTGAAAAAATTCTAGAGGCGACATTGTTGATGTTCTAATTGCATTTTCTATTTAGTCTCTTTGAGCTGGTTTTAACCTTTAGCATGAAGGCATTTCAGTATTAATAATAATAATAATAATGATAATAATGAATTGTAATAGAGATTACAGGATACAGGATAAAATGAAACAAAGCACAGTAAATTAAAATAATATATGCAAAAATATAGTACAATGTAAGCAGCATGAAACGCAGCAAAGAACAAGGAAGAATTGCAATTGATTTTAGATGTATTTACAGGACACGTCAGATAAAGAAAATCAACGAAATAGGATGAATAAATTGACCAGAAAACGAACAATAAATTCAGTGGACATACATTGAACAATGAATAAAATATTTCCAAGCCGAAAATTATTGACGAATAAAAACTCTGTTGCGATTTTGTTACGACTATTATATTGTTTGTTATTATATTTTTATATATAATATTTTATATTATATTATATATTTATATTGTTATTATATTATTTGTTTGTTATTATATTTTTGTATATAATATTTTATATTATATTATATATTTATATTGTTATTATATTATTTACTATTATATTGTTGTATAGTCGACTATTTTGTCGACTATACAGTCAACATTTATGCATGTACGTAAAAAAAGGACATAGAAAGTACTAAAAAATGCATATTTCATTAAAAGAACTTATACTTTAAAAGAGTAAAACAGTAAATGTTTGCAGGAATGTTGCCTGATAGGGCAGGGGTTGATTGCAATGGGAGTCTAATTGCAAAGATCATAGGGGAAACATTTCGGTAGGGTTTAACTAGAAATCGCATTTTCCTTGGTCGCATTTTCCGTCGTCGCTTGCGACCCAACGGAAGCACTTCTTCCACCCACAAAAGAGTAATAGCGACAGTGTTTACTCTCGCATGGCCCCTGGCTTTTAGCGAGCGATTTCATTTGTAGCGTCTCGTTTAAAACGCTTCAATAAATTAACACGCCCGGCGGGCACGGTCATTGCGCGCGTCAGGCCGGGCTTGTCATTTCAATGCAAATGTGCAGCTGAATCGTCGTTAGAGTGGCAAATATTATTCCTATGATTCTCGCGTCGCGTGTAACTCGGCGGAACGGACTGTTAACGCGTTGACTGTTATGGGGGTCACCGGTGACCGGCGACGCAGCAAATAATAAATGTGCAGAATTAGAGTAAATATGGAGAAAGAAGAATCGCGAAAATTGTCTACAGCGCTATGGGGGTCAGCGGTGACCGGCGATCGACTTGGCTAGAACGCCGTGGTGGCCACCGGTGACCGGCGACGCAGCACATAATAAAAGTGCATAATTAGAGTAAATATGGATAAAAGAGAATCGCAGAAATTGTCTAGAGCGCCGTGGGAGTCATCGGTGACCGGCGCTCGACTTGGATAGAATGCAATGGGGGCCACCGGTGACCGGCGACGCAGCAAATAATAAAAATACATGATTAGAGTAAATATGGATAAAAGAGAATCGCAAAAATTTTCTACAACGTTTGGGGGTCACCAGTGACCGGCGCTTGACTTGCCTAGAACGCCGTGAGGGCCACCGGTGACCGGCGACGCAGCAAATATAATAAAAATACATAATTAGAGTAAATATGGATAAAAGAGAATCGCAAAAATTGTCTAGAGCGCCGTGGGGGTCACCGGTGACCTCCAGCACGGAAAATGCTTTAAGCATGATTTTATAACTCACTGTAATTGCTGTAAATAATATTTCGACATAATATGCATCGCATAATAAAAAATTCACATTGCCGCCTTAACCAAACCATGGAAAATGCTCCTGGCGAATCCAACTCAAATTATTTATAATTTTCATTTGTTCGTTTCATTTCGTCTTGACCTCTAAACCTTTTAAACATATCAAAATTTACGAATATAATTTACTTTTCGCCAGAATTACAATTGAAATATCAAACTGTATTGTCTATCACATCTCCATGACGGATATAGTCGTCAACCACAATTAACTGTTTAAAATGGAAAGAATTTGACGCAGCGAGTGCAACGTTTCGCCAACTTGTCGAGATTCGCTCGATATGAATTTAGACCGTGACGCGACGGTTATTGCTCCGCATGCTTATCCAAGGAATCGATGGAACGCGAAGCTATCGAGAGATCGTGATAAAACCGCACGCAGTTCGCAATTAAGCGAATGACAGTTCCGCGAATTACGGCAAATGCTGCGACAAATTGCGTACGAATTACGGGAGAAATGAGCGACTCGCGCGGCGAGGCATCGAAGACCGCTGGTATTAATATAAATGAATGTAAACATTCCGCTCGAAAATACCCTGGCGATATTTTGTTGCTTAAAATGCAACGGATATTCTATTTCTGGGACATTCGACATTGGATCGAGTTGTTCCTGTAGTGGAATTATGTATATACAAATGAAATTCATTGACGCTCCCCCGCTATGGGCGACGCACATGTGCAACCGCGACCTCGGCTTTGCGCGAAGACGGTCGAACGAATTGCAGCCGTGCAATTAACGAATATTATTAATAATAATGTGGCGACTGCCTCCGCCATTCGCCAGTAGATGGATTCCTTTCCCGCAGGTTGACAGAGGTCATGTCTCGATTTGTTTATATACAGTCTCGAATCGTTCCTGTGACAACCCCCGCGTCTCCACTTTTTAAATAACCTCATTTCCAGATACCTAGTTAACAACCACTCAAACCCCCTGGTCCGTGAGACAGGTGTCTCTATGATCGAAATACGATTCCATACAGAATCAAAATTAAACTGATAATTAAAATGATATACGAGTCCAATACAAGAAATTCGAGAGTCGGAATAATCAATATCCTATGTTTTTGATATTTATTCCTCAGAGATTAACGTTGTCTGCGTCGCGAGCTCGCGTTCCTCGTTTATATGTTTTAATAACAAATACGGGGAGCATTGTTTGTATCAAAGAAATCTGTGTTTGTGACACGTTCAAGGTCTTCGTTCTTTTAACAGGATAAATGCAATCGTGGCCTGTTCGTACGTTTCATAGAAACAGTAATTTTTGACACGTTAGGGCGAGTTGGATTCGTTAATGCAATAACTATAAGAACCAGAGACTGCTTGTTGTCTATCCAATGATCGAATAAATTTCAAAAATATTCGAAAATCTTATATCTTTCAATTAATTTTTGTAGTAATGTGCGTAGACTTAATAACTGATTATTAAATGGAAAATAAAACTCAGCAAGCAATTCCAACTCTGTCAACACAATAACCGCCGAATATCAACCCCCAAAAATTCTCAGAATATCAATTTAATTAACCCCTTAAGGGTGGACTGTATTTTTCATACATTGCTATGAAAATATCGTTATAGCCTCGATAACATTAACATAATTCTATTATCACATAAATACATGTAAATATATGTACGTGGTACAAATGTAATAATTTATTTTCGACGCCGGTATCGAGGGGTTGACGAAAGCGAAACTAGAAATATCAAAAATAGTTTAACTCTCTTGTATTATAAACAGCCTAGAACTAGTTAAAAATCGGTATCACCCATAGGTGAAAAAATTTATTTTATTTTATTACATTTATTTAGACGCCGGTATCGAGGGGTTGACAAAAGCAAAACTAGAAATATCAAAAATAGTTTAACTCTCTTGCATTGTAAACAGCCTAGAGCTAGTTAAAAATCAGTATCACCCATAGGTGACAAAATTTATTTTATTTTATTACATTTATTTAGACGCCGGTATCGAGGGGTTGACGAAAGCAAAACTAGAAATATCAAAAATATCAAAAATATCAAAAACTCTCTCGCATCGTAAACAGCCTAGAGCTAGTTAAAAATCAGTATCACCCATAACTAATCCAAACGCGTTAAATAACGCTTCCAGTCCAGTCCGCGACTGCCTGTCGCGAGCGTAAGTATCTCGACGCACATCCCATGTGAGCTTAAAGCGCATCGATCAGTAGGAAAATAGCCCTAAGTACCGCCGCCTTGGACCGCTACCAAACCAGCGTGCCGTCAAAGGGCGAAAAACAAAACTGGGCGTTGTACCAAACACGATAATCCCGCGTAACAAGGATACCATCGCGGAGCTCTCTCCGCCTTCGAGCCACCCCCAAAGAGAAATCGGTCCGCGGCAACGGATCCGGAAGAAATTCGCGTCGGTCTAGCGCGAGCCTTAATCTCTGTTACAGACGAGTGCCTCCGCAGCGAAAAATCACGGAGCATTTACGTAACGTGGAAAAATCAGCGAGCAGAGATCCTCGCATCTCCGTGGCGAGAAGAATCAGAGAACGGAAGATACACACCGGTCCTCGTCCTCGATCACATCCACCATGTCGATCATGACCATTATGACGATGCGTCCTGTGCCGGCGGGCTATTCTATCTCGTCGATTAGAGCAGCGTCTTCTCTTCTTCTACACGTCGGATCTCCTCGGAGCGGACGAACGAGGAGACTCCAGCAGCGACATCGGAGCACGAACCACCGGACTCGGGTCTCGTCGCGGTGCCGTCCGTCGGTTCTCGAGGTTCCAGCACCGGGATCACTGAGTCGAGAGAGCTGACCGACGACGCGCCAAGCCGCGATTACGAGGCACTGATTACTGTTTCGCGGTGACAGGCGGGACCCGCGTCTCGCCGATTGGAAGAGGAACACGATCGACGCGAAGAGACTTCGCGAGCAGCCGCAAACGCACTGAGCCGCCCGAACGAGGAAGACGGGACTATGAGGCGCGGACACGACGGCGTCGAGTCGCGTCGCTCGGCGTCGCGTAGCGTCGGGACGCCGCCGCCGCCGCGTCTTCGTGGGCGCACGACTCCGGTCCGGCTGCGTCACGGCGCCTGCTCGGCTTAGGGTACTACGTGTTCGATGAGTAAAACGCGACCGGCGATGCTGCGGGCCACGATCCCACGACCGACCTGTGTGCCGGTTATTACCTACGATACCTCGCGACGTATACTGGCTCAACCCTGGATGGACTCGGGCGGAGCAGCTGGCGGAATTTTAGTGACCAGGACGAATAACTCGGTCACTGGGAGTATTTTGCTTGTGTGGGAAATGATGCGACGATGGTGAACTTATTTTGGGGGGTGGATAATATTTTCGCGATTTTCAGATCGGTTTTTGTTGGACAATTGTCGGTATATTTATTTGAATATTTTAAAAAATTGTCGAAGCCGTCGGGCTTTGGTTGATCTTTTTTTAAAATCGAAGTCATCATTTTGTTTGATCGTTTTAAGAGATTGATAAAATCGTCGGGTTTTATTTTATGATTTTCAAAAATTTTTAATGTCATATTAATCCACTACTTTAGTTATAATTTGTAATTCTTCTTCTTCTTTTTATTATTATTATTATTATTATTATTATTATTATTATTACTGTTATTACATGATACTGTTACATGATTAGTTATAATTTGTAATTCTTCTTCTTCTTTTTATTATTATTATTATTACTGTTATGTAATTATTACTGTAACGCGAAAGGGATAAGGTAAGTCTCGATCAGACACGCGGATCCAAATACAGAGTGTCTCAAAAGTCACTCGCAATAAGAAGATAAGGATTCCTGAGGTCATTTCAAGTAACTTTTTCCTTTACAAAAATTTTCTCCTTGGCTTTATTTACGAACTATCAACGAAAAACGTTGGCCAATGAGAGGCAAGATCAGATGACGCGAGACGGCCGAGCCAACGAGCGGGCGAAGTCCAGTTCCGCTCATTGGCTCGGCCGCCTAATGCTAGCTATGACCTCGCCGCTCATTGGTCAATGTTTTTCATTAATAACTCGTAAACGAAGTCTCGTAGAACATTTTCGCTAAGGAAAAAGTTACTTCAAATGACCTAAAGAACCTCTCATTTCTCGATCACGAATGATTTTTCACCTTGCATAATCAATAATACCTGCACTAATACAATATAAATTTTGAATTGTTCTATTTCTAACCTTAGAGCAAGGTTAAGGCATTCATCAGTGTTTAAACGGTCTTAAACGTATATATTACACGAACTGTTACACGAACAGTATAATTAAGTATAACAGTATAATTAAAATTTCACAGAACTGTTTGTTATACGAATACTGATTATAATTCATATGTAAACAGAAACTGCGAATGAAATAATTTACTAAAAATAATTTATTAAAATAATTCACTAAAAATAATTTATTAAAATAATTTACTAGAAATAATTTATTAAAATAATGTTTTCTCCGTACTCATCAGTATCAAAGACATTTATCTCAGTCTATTGTCACAGTACGCATCGTACACGACCTTTATCTCTAACTTTTAAAACCCCTCGCGAACTAGACAAATCCAAGATAAATTCGCCAGGGATTATACTTAGATAAGACAAATCTCCTTTCATCCTAGTTATCCTAGTTATTCCGCCACGCGTCAGCTCTAAATAAATAAAGCGTTGCAACGGAAGAGGAAATAAAGGAATTCGTAGTAGTCGTTCGATACTGGTTCCGACGAACCGAGGCACGCCTTAGATTCGCGATTTCCACGAAAGGAGTGTCCAGAGTTGGTTATTTCGTCGGAGGGCGCCTTGAATCCATTTTAATCGAGGCCACGGTCGCGAAACCACTAGCGCGATCAAGCCGCAACGCATTCGCGGTTTCATGTGTGCTCGCATTCGGACATCATCCTTAACCACCGGCAATAGACATTTGTTCTGATTTATCACGACTTGGTCCAGAGATCTGGAAATTGTTGGATTTTGCAATTGCGAGACGGAAGTGATCAACCCTTTGCGCTCGGGTGGCGAGTCTAAGGCACCGCAGGAAATTGTTATAATATAAGACAATTTTTTACCAAGATAATTCTAACGCGCTCAAAGTTTATATTTATAAAATTGTTAATATTGAAATTGTTGCATGAGTGACAACATTCAATTCCATGTACATAAAATACACTTTGTTGTATAAAATGGAGATACTACGAGTCAGAAAAATTATAGTGAGCGTGTAATAATAATGTAATAATAAGGTAATAATAAGGTAATAATTAAGGTAATAATAAGGTAATAATTAGGTAATAATTAAGGTAATAATAATGTAATAATAAGGTAATAATAATCGATGTAAAATTGTTTACTATTAGACACAATTATCCTTATACCTAATTTATTTATAACTAATAATAGGTATAATTAATTAATTAATTTATACCTAAAAATAGGTATAAATAAATAATTATAAATATAAAATATAAATAATGTTATAAATAATTTATTTATACCTAAAAATAAGTATAAAAATAGGTATAAATAGGCTGCACATTTTTAGATCCAGAATGAGCTGGAGGAAAATGATGTCTCTGAATGAATTTAACAACTATCGTAAGAAAAGTCAAGCAATTAGTCGTGGAGAAATAATTAGAATAATTAATTAAAATAATTTGAAGTTTGGCAGGTGTCTTTTGACACCGCTTGGTGAACCAATACCATTCGTAAATATTAATTAAAATTAGATAACCCAAGTCTATACGAAACATGAATCACTAATGGCTATTTAATTAATTATAATATTCATTATAATATTTTACTCCTTTATAACATCATGCATTATTTATTTATAAAATTATTCATTTAATGAGTTGATACGACAGTCATCTCAGAAAGTGATGAAGTAGTTCCCCGGTTGCCTGCGAAATAACTTCGAGACTAAAAAGGAGCTACGCCCTGGCAACTTTATAATAACTTTACGACGCAAACACCATTGTAGGTGTTTCAATGAGTCGGTCCTACGTTCTCGCCTCGGTCTTCCGCGAATAATTTAATAATAGTATAAACCGTCGATGTAAAAGCATGCTAGAAACGCTATAAACCTCGAGTCGCGATCTAGAGAGCTCGAGGCGTTGACAAAATTATAGTTCCGGCTTCCGGGGGATCCCGCGAATGGTATCTCGCGGAAAGTTTAATATACGTTTTATCACGTGATCGATGATTAATCATCGCATACCGAGATCCCACACGAGTTTCGGTGCTGCTGCGCGTCCGAGGAAATCGAGTGTCCTATTTTCATCTCGCCGGGATGATACTCGAAATGATAACCGTGCTGCTTGGTACAACGTAATCCACGGTTCGCTCGATGGATGATCGGACGTTAATGTTTTCGTATCGGAATTAATATTTGTACGAGCTCTCTCGACGCCTATGTAACTGCGAATTATTTTTATATTGGCAAATGTATAAATAAAATAGTTTTCAACGAAATTTTAGGGACGAAGATCGTCGCTGGATCGTTTTGCAAAATTGTGGTAGTCGATGGTAGTAGTAACTATAAAAATGTTGTGGACGGTTCTTCTACTTTGTAGCAGTCGTTAATGTATTTAGTTTTGTTCGTTCTCTTTGAAATTCAATGTAATCTTTTAATGAAATCAGCGCTATGTTATCTGATGATGTTGCACTGTAGTCACTATACTGTGACTATAGTATGTAGTGCCGATTTTCTCATGGTATATAGTAAATCAATATATAGTAAATATATGGTAAATTATAATAATATATATATATATAGTAGATATAGTAATGTATATAGTAAATATAGTAATATATATAGTAAATATAGTAATATATATATATAATAATTATATTACTATACTTACTGTATAATACTTTTTACTTTATATATTCTGTAATATATTAATATAAATAGTTATTATTCATAATAATTTAAATAATTATTAATATAAATAGCTATTTATATTAATATATTACAGAGTATATAAAGTAAAAAGTATATATATATATATATATATATTATCCTATTTATATTATTATATGGTAAATTATAATAATATATATATATCGTAGTTATACTAATGTATATAGTAAATATAGCAATATATATAATAAATATATCATATATAGTAAATTTACTGTATAATACTTTTTACTTTATATACTGTGTAATATATTAATATAAATAGGATAATATATGTATAAATATTATTTACATATATTATATTAATATTATTTACATAATACTATTTACATAAATTGATTGACTATACGTAAATATATGATACGTACATATGCGACTATATGTAAATTTATGTAAATTTACCATATATCGTATATATGCATATATATATTTGTACCATAAAACCTGAAAAATACGAGTAGCAAATTGCAGCAAAAATAAAACGTAAGCGTTAATTTCGAGCGAGTCGGCTACTGGTCAACGATAGACGCGCGCCGCGAGCCGGCAGCGGATTTCAATCCGCGGCAGCGTTTTCTGACAGATCCAATTGTGCAATTTCAGCCGCGTCCTACTGCTCTGAAATAATAATCGATGATAACGATCGACCGGCAGCGGCGGCAGCTGCGGCCTAACAGAGACAGATCGGACTAAATCGAGCCAGAGATGCGAGAGCGTAACAGAATTTCCCGTAAACCTAGCGGAACAATACCAGCTGCGTTAAATCGTATCGGTTGCAAAACAAATTGACCGGATCGCCGGCGAGCTACTTTTATGGGAGGGATTAGCCGATTCGACACTGAAACATTAGAAATCGAAAGCGATACCGGCGATCGTTATTGGCTCGCAATTGGCACGAAAATAGACGTTTATATGTATTTGGATTTCGAAGAAGTTGAATGCATATTTCGAAACATTTTCTACCATGTTGCGGATTGAAAATTGTTTTGTAGATTTAATTATAAGTTCCACGGTTTTCCAATAAAAATGACAAGTTTTAACAGAATTTTAATGATCTGTTTGCTACGTTTTCTCATTTATGATGACACAATTTTTGCATTAATATTGACGATTTTGATTAGAATCTGCAAAGATAAATAAAAAAGTTAAATTAAATAAAATCCACGGAGCATAAGAGGGTAAGAAAAAGAATAGCATAATAAATAATGAGTTATTCATTGATAAATAATGACTCTTGTATTTGTAATACTGATGAT
>CM052148.1:15922292-15934316 GCA_028455555.1 Augochlorella aurata | reverse complement strand
ATATTTTATATTTTATATTTTATATTTTATATTTTATATTTTATATTTTATATTCTATATTTTATATTCTATATTTTATATTTTATATTCTATATTCTACACTGTATATTGTATATTATTTATTGTATATTATATATTGTATATCATATATTACATATTATATATTGGACATTATATTAAGTAACATTATAATCAACAACATAAGAAAGTCAACAACGCGTAATCGACGATATCATTGAATTAAAAAACGCTTCAATTGAAAATGTTTATCAGTAATTTCCAATAATACAAATGCAATATACAGTTGGTATTAGGGGCACGGTCGCGAATGGGACCGTTCCGTTTACGCTCCTGATTAGCACGTGAGTGCATGTTAAATTGTCGAGATTCACGAGCCCGGCTCTCACGATTCACGTCCGAATCTGATGAAACAATGGCGTCAAGAGTCTTCGAAAAGACTTATCTTGTTTAGCGGGCTGCCACGATCGGACGCGTGATTTACTCCGATGACGCAAAGAATGAGATCCCCTTCGTGGAATTAGTATGCGTTGCGTGATTAAATGAAAGCACTCGGATCCATCAAACAGGGGAATTATATTCTTCGTTTTCCATTATCATATCCAGATCGTGTCGTTTGTTATTTTATTCGGAGATCAGCCATTCTTGACCTGTACAAATGCGCGAAGATTGCGACAACGATCAGTGATATTGTTGTTAAAAACTCTTGAGAAAGTATTAAAATCCTCTTCAAAGATAGCAGGTTTTTCGAACTCGCAGGGTGGCATAGAACTCATGATACAGATAAGGTTAGGAGGGAGGATCATAAATAGATTTTTCATTGATATCTTAAAAATTACTAAATGCCCAAAACTAATATTTTATATTTTATATATTTTATATATTTTTTATATTTTTTATATTTTATATATTTTGTATATTTTATATTAAGTTAGTGCTACAGTGAGGCCTAAGTACACCTATGCATCTATAGTGACGTCTGGGTCAGTAGAGACCCTTACTTTTCTCGGCGAACACTGTAAGGAGAAAACTTTTGGAAAAAGACATCTTTCATACAGGGTGTCCCAAAATTATGATAGTTCTGAGAAATGAGGGGATTTGAAGTTACTCTTCCCTTAGCGAAAATACAATCCGCGGCTTTGTTTATAAAGCAAAAACTGTTATCAATTAGGAGTCTATAATTTGGTAATAACATTATTAAAACATATTAACTACAAATATATTAATATTATTCAAATGGAATAAAATAATAATTTAGTATTTGAAAGAATAGTGTTTCAGACCTACCAATTAGGAGTCGACGATTTTATAATCAAGTTGTTCAGATTTCAAATAATATCTACTTCAGAATTAAATAATAATTTAAATAAGTAACAGTCTATGAATGTATAATAATAATAATAATATAATTAATAATAATGATAATAATATTACTACCTATTACCTGAATTATTATTATTATTATGTGTTAAACGCAACGGAATAGTAATAATACTTGAGATAATATCAGCATTATGTCAATTACAGAAAAAAAAACAAAGACAGGTGTCAGTGATTTGAAAGGAAACAAAATTGTGCCAAGGTTAAAAGGTTTAATTGTGTCTCACAGTTGTATTGATTTATTATGTGCATCGAACGCACATGGGCGTTCACCGCACGACTATAAACAAATATAAAACAGGAACCACCGATAACAGAGAGATAGTCCTGGTCTCAAGGATAGTTAGTTGCAAGGATCATTCATCAATGATTGAAAGAAATAATCATCTTTGATTTAACCTCTCGGTTGATTACATCGGATATAATCGCCACCAGTATAATTAATTCTCTCTCATATTTCGTCAATAAAACAAATAATAGTAAATCTGGTAATCCCATTCGACTTTTTGATTTTTTATTATGCTATTGCTACGGCGAGAAAATTTCCATGTAAATACATTATAAATCGATTCGAAGCATCCCCTAAAAATCGATTGATTTTTCTTGAGTTTAAAGTCTGAGTTGGGTGAAACAGATTTTTTAATATAATTTCGATTTATTTTACGATTTTAAATGGATTTATCAGTTTGAAAGTTCAAGAATTCTTATGGTATTGGATGCAACAAGATTATGTTAACTCAGTATATTATTATACTAACTTCATTGGAATGAAGTATACGGAATATGAGATTCTTGCTGATAGCTGGAACGAGGTATATCGAATACTCGATTTTTACTAGTGTTTTCGGGTTTTTAAAGCAGTACCTTCTCGTGGTACACTTCTTGGTATTATCAGAGACGAAGTATAGGAGTAGACCTAGCACCCACTGCTAATTTTCGTCTCCCAAGAGTGGGAAGTTTCGGAAGTTCTATTACCATTTCTCTGTCGGTAATCGTTACCGATATTTTAGAATTTCAGTTTCTTAGCGAGAACCGAGTATAAAGTATACCTGATTTATACTACAACTCATAAACGTTTTATGATTCAGCGAAATAATTTTTCGAAATATTTGTATTTCGAAAGTTTCTCTGTGCCTCGAGACTTGTTAGCTACTTTTGTGTAAACATTAGACTGTAAAACAGTCTAGAGGGTACTAGAAGATCTGAATATTTTTAATGTAACAATTCATCGACAAAATCGTGTTTTAAAAATCAATTATGTTTGACGTTATTATTTATTTCCGTTAAAAAATTAAATGGCAAAGTAGCCAAGGCAGTGCTTAATCGATAACAAAAAGAGTCGTTATAAATATTAAGAAACCAGAAATAATAATTTCATTAATAAAATGAGTTTGATTTAACAACCCCTCTGTTGATTTGTGCGATTAAAATTCTTTTGTTATTTAAACCTCGTTGGTATCCTTTGTAAAAGAATACATATATATGATAAAATTGTTACAGTATATATAAAATGTATAAATATATGAAAAAATCAAAATAAATTTCCCTCGCTAAGCTGCTTAAATACAATAAATTTTACTTGGAACATTCTTTGATAATTGACATTATAGGGGATGAATTACTTCAAATGGTAATGTTTACTTATTCATTCTGTGTAAACTAATGAAATAAATAAATATTTATTAAAAGTAGATATTAGTATTGAATTTTGAAACTTTAAATAATGCAAAGGGGACAATACCTTTCTTTTTGTTGCATTTGTTTCAGCATAATGTCTGCGAGCGGGTCAGCAGGCGGCCTCTCCCCCAGGAGTCTTTGTCGATCCAAGTCGCCCTGCATTTGTGCAAACGCGTGTTCACCGATGTTCACGCAGGTTTCCATCTGTGTAGACAGCTCCACACTCTCGTCGCCTGTAATAATATATTATAAATATTAACGTATTTCTATTAGTATTAGTATAACATGTTAAAAAATAAAATATCTTAACACTGGAGCTACCGAGCCCTAGACGTGATTAGTATATATTGTTTTATAATAACGACAACATTGAATTTATTTAAACTTTCTACGACTTTTTTATTACAATATGTACTCCAATGAAGAAGTTCGTGTTGAAAATAATAAATCTAATTTACTGAAATTTGTTCTACGTTTACTCTCGAACAGGAAATACTAAATTGCGAATCTAAATTTCGAATTTCTAAATTGTTGACATGGTTTTCGCTATTTATCAAATTCATTTATCAAACATACGAAAATTCCAATATCGAATGTCTTTTGCAAAAATTTAAAACCGTTTTATCTCACAGATTTTATAAAATTTGAAAATTGTTATTAAATGCTGACATAGAGTAGGCGAAAGTTAATTATTTATTCGACTATAAACCATAATGATTTAATTTCGTACTTGGTACAGGTATATTTTAATAAAATAGATTAGTTTTGAAATATTATCAAAATATTATTAAAATATTAAATTAAAATATTATTATTCTATTAATCTTCTTGAATATGCCAATCGAATATTGAATGAAATAGAAATGAAATAATAATTAATAATTTCTATGTATTTTGTACAGTCTCCCAGTGGTTCAATTGATGTTTTTAAAACACTGTTCTAACAATAGGTTCTTTTATAAACCTATTCTCTCTTATTAGCTTAAATCTTAAGTATAATCGATCCAGCAAACAAGGTCGAGGTGATACAATAGAACTTGCCAAGTTTCTAGGGAGGAAAAGTTTCCCTGATGTAAATTCTGCAGCTATTTAAGAATTAATAGCAGAGGAACGGTTTAATGTAGTAAGTTTGGAGGGGATGGTGTCCCAGGACGACTAAATTAACTCGAAGCTAAAACTGGTCTAAAGAACATACAAACATTGATCAAAATTTCATTAGAAGAAGCATAGATTTTCAGGAAGAAACTAAACTCAAGAAAATAAAACTATTTAAAAATAATTACGTGCTGAGAAATCCCAGTTGTAAAGGAACTAGCACATTCTATTATGTTCGTAAATTGTTTTCAGTGTAGATGCTTCTTATTCCTATAAATTTTATTCCTAGATTCGTTAAAAAAATATAAACAAAATTGTTCCGTCTATTGGAGGTTTTTAAATAATTTTATAAAAATCTCCAGTGTGAAAATCTTACGAAAATTGCGAGTTGTTTGATACCAAATGAGTTAAACAAAATTGAGTACAAAGGAGGATATTTACTTCAATTGTTCACCCAAGGAAAAAAATATCGCTAACACAGTTCTTTGTGACTTAAATTTTCGATTGAACGAATAATAAGCGACGAATACTTAGTGTAGAAAGCTATTTGTCATACAAAGCCATCAGGATGTTTTACATTTTTATCTAGAGTCAGTTATCAATATTTATAGAACACTACTTTTTCATCTATGGTATAGACAATGGTCAAATATTATGTATATTATGTAAAATTATGTATTTGCAAATTTTGCCTAGTTGTTAACTGTTAATGTATGTTAACGTAACCGGTTAACGGTATACAATGTAAGCAGACGGGGAATTTCACCGAAATAAAAATTTAAACTTTTACATTTGTTAATGTACTTTCATAAAATTGTTACGAATGAATTGGGGAGCTTCTCCCGATGAAAATGAGTACAAACATGACATCGTTTGGACTTCGTTCGATAATATTATAACTTTTACATAACATTACGTTTAATATAAAATACACGTATAATAAAAATAACGTGTAATATATAATAAATACGCGTGTAATACAAATACACGTGTAATAAAAATAACGTGTAATAAAAATAACGTGTAATAAAAATAACGTGTAATAAAAATACACGTGTAATAAAAATAACGTGTAATAAAAATACACGTGTGATAAAAATAACGTGTAATACATATACACATGTAATATAGAAATATACGGGTAAATATTGTTATACAGATGAATATTGTTAATTACACTTGTACTTAAGTACACGTGAAACAGGAATCTCCACTTGAAACGCATATACGTATACGTATTTCTTCCATGCGTGTGTATCAGGGCCCCAGTGTGGTAGGTAAACAAAGCCTCACCCTTAAAATGACGTATCGTTTCTAGTGGCTAGACAGACTGCGTAATTTCATGTAAATTTACATCAACTCAAATAGAAAGTAAAAGAGCAAAGACGAGGAGAAGTGAAGAATTAAAAGAGCAAAGAAGTAAAGAAGCAGACTACTTGTTGCTTCGTCTAATTTTAAACTATCGAGCGAGCTATAGATCACGCTACCATATAACAGAAAGCTTGTAACATTTTTTCAGTATTTTCTGTATTCTATATATGGAATATATTCTGTTCTCTAATATATGGAATATAAATATAAAATATGGAATATATTCTGTTCTCTAATATATGGAATGTAAATATAATATATGGAATATATTCTGTTCTCTAATATATGGAATATAGATATAAAATATGGAATATAAACTGTGCTCTGTTTTTAGTGTTGGATAAAATAATAATTGAAATAAAAAAATATTTTCAGACACAATTCCATAAACTGTGTAAGCCATAGTTAAGATTAAAAATGTCTATTTACATTCTCGTTAACAAAAATATTATTTTAAACATTCCTTTGATTTCGCATGCCTTATGTATATTAGTTATTTTATTTACTTTTTTATTACAGATAATACCAAGTAAAATAATTACTTAGTTTCGAATGTATTTAACATGCTGTTCTCAGCGGAAACTTGAAATGATTAATAGAAAAGAAAATTTCTCTTATTATACTGGAACGACATATTTGAATATCATTTACATAAAATTGTTTACTTAATGCATTCCTGCACGTGGGCAAGCTTGCATAACATTGCGTCCAGGATTATATAAGACTGATATTTATGATTATACTCCATACTTAGACCGAGTATGCGACTGAAATTAGCAACAATAGGCTAACAATGTCTTGGAAACATTTGAGCTGATTCTTTTTTGCAAATTAAAGAGCAGGATATAATAATTCAAATAATTGTTTCACAGATGTACTCAAAAAGATATTATTACAAATAATTATTATACTAATAGATCCAAAATGAAATATTATTGCAAGTCTTTATATTTAACATATCCTACTGAAAATACTATTTCAACTTATTATAGTTGATATATCTAATTGAAAATGTTATTTTATGTTATATTATATTAGCTCCAATTTTTATATTTTATATTTTATTAGCTCCAATTTTTATATTTTATATTTTATTAGCTCCAATTTTTATATTTTATGTTATATTAACTTCAATTTTTATATTTTATATTTTATATTATACTAGCTCAACTTTTTATATTTTATATTTTATATTATACTAGCTCAACTTTTTATATTTTATATTTTATATTATATTGACTTCAATTTTTATATTTTATATTTTATATTATATTAGCTCCAATTTTTATATTTTATATATTACATCATATTAGCTCCAATTCATATATAATAACTAGACACTACCAAATATTCTTGAATTTTAAACTAAAACATGAAATAATTTTTATAATACTATCCATTTAAATAAAAGCATTTCAACTACAATTTCGAATTCTATTTCGTATTCAAAGTTTACCTAGCTCAGCCTAACAAACTTACTCTTAAAATGCTAGTGAGATTTATGGTTCACCCTTGAAAATCGCTATTGTATACAATTACCGTGCAAAGCGTGTTGGGGATTGTCAATGATTCTGATTTGTCGGTCGGGAAGCAGGGGTTCTCCGTCCATCCCGCCAATGTCGTTCGGTAACTGCCAACAAGCGTTGTCTTGCTCTGCTAAATTTCTCGGGAAATAGAGTGGAAGAAGCACTTCGTAGATTCCCAGATCACTCGGCTCTAGGACGAACACGATGCACGTGATGGAATCACCATACTGCTCCAAGAATCTTCTGACTGTTCCTACGAGCGCCGAAATTCAAACTTACGTTAAGACTATGATCTTGATCAATTTTATGGAATTAATTAATCCTATTACGATACAATGATTGACACTTACTCAGGGCAATGTGCGCTCCCGCGTCAGGAGGATAATTTCTCCGGACCGAATTAATTACTGGCAACGCGATCGTGCGCAGCCCGAGTTCTCTTGCTTTTTGCAAAACATTCCTACAACAGTGCAATATTGCATTGAATTTTCGTACAAGAAAATATCGAGTTGTTCCAAAACATTAACAAAAATTGAATCGTACTCAGGAAATGTTTCCTGAGGTCATTTCAAGCAACTTTTTCCTTTAGAACAATTTTCTCCGAGGCGTCGTTAACGAGTTATTAACAAAAAACACTGACCAATGAGAGGCGAGTACCGCTGACGCTAGGCGGCCGAGTCAACCCGCGGGCGAACCCCAGCACCGCTCAGTGGCTCGGCCGCCTCGCGCCGGCTAATCTCGCTTATCATTGGCCAGTGTTTTTCGTTAATAACTCGTTAACGACGGCTCGGAGAAAATTGTTGTAAAGGAAAAAGTTGCTTCAAATGACCTCAGGAACCAATTGCGAGTGACTTTCGAGACACCCTGTATATTCATTATAAATCTCGCAACGTCTACTCTCATGGTCAAATTATCTTTCTTTAACGTCGAAAATCAGACTGAAATACTTTTTGGAATTATTGTATCCTTCGTAGAAAACTCACCTGTAGCAACAATGTAGTGTGTTCTGAGCTGCCGTTTGGTACTTCACGTTGTAGACTGGTCCGACAGTGTGGATAATGAAACGAACCGGTAATCCATGCCCCTGTGTCACTCTAATTTCGCCAGTTTTGCACTCTAAAAACGATATTTGTTTGAAACTGTATTAAACGCTTCGCGAGTGATTACATTCGAGTTACTCGGAATACCGTAAACTCTGCAATAATATCCAATCTGTTACTGTTGTCTCGATGAAATACAGTAACAGTTAAATCTAACGTAAGGAAAATTACGAAGTTCGTGGCTGTACCTTTTATTTCGCTAAATATTTCCATCTTAAGCGGCGAGCCAGCCCCAGCAAATATTCTTTGGCACATAGGACTGTTGTCATCCATAGTTTCGTTGGTCGAGTTCACCACCGCATCCACTTGCAGACCCGAAATGTCTCCAGTCCTGCAAAAATATCGTTGTTAGGGAGTGCCACAAAAGTCGCAGTCTGAGAGGAAATCAAATCTTTTTATATACAAAATTTATCTCTTAAACATTACTACTGGGTGAAGGTGGAATAACGACTGAATTCTATCGCTTTGTATCCTACGAATCATTTTTGTAATAAACTGTTCACGGTGTTTGCTGTATGTAATTTTAAAACTAATATATTGTTTATTACCATTGCAAAATTGCCATTAGTTTTATAACAATTAAATATTGTCCGTTCGACGATCTCAAGTAGTATTTCTGTATGCAATAAAACAGCTCTGTAATTTAATTATCATAAACTTATAGTTATCTCGTAATTATTTAATTTTTATTAAAAATATAGTTTGAAATTGAAAAATGGAGCTGCGAAGGATTCTTTGATATAAATTATACAAAAATAGTATCCCAATTTCCGTTCTCTACACATCAGCTCTTAAATAAATTTTAATATATATAAATATTAAAAAGTATAATATTAAAAGTATAATTATATATATTAAATATATAAATTATTTTATATAAATTATAATAATATTTTATATAAATATTTTTATTAAAAGTATAAATTAACAAATTCTCCAAATACTTTCCATTCTACATATAATTTCACAAAATAGCGATACGAGTCTAGAAATTAGGTGAACACAATGTAAATATTGAAGAATTTATAATTAATATATACATGTTCTAATCAATGTATACTAATTAAGTTATTAATTAAGCTGAAAATTTTAAGCTAAATTTTGAAACACAATGTACCCCGTTCTCTGTCAAGGACATATTCTCGAACATTAATCAGGGAAATTGTATTTGCAAAGAAGCAGACTGTTTTGCGGCTTTGTTAGAAATATTTGCAATTACCATAACGCAATTTTGTTGTTAAGCGCCGGCTGGCACGGGAAAGGACTGATAGTGTGATGCGATGGTTCTCCAATCGAAGTGGAGTAGTCTGTGAATCTGTGTTGAACAGGGAAGTCGGCCCATCTTTTCAATGCGCCCGTCTCCACCGCGTCCTGGGCGACACCCAAGGGTTCCATGAGCCTCATTCAGCTGAAACAAAAGTTCTCCGTCATTCACGATCCAATGACACGCGAGAAGCTTAGTCCGATTTTTGTTGTCTCGCGACTGGAAACGATCTTAACCCCTTGCACTATGATTTCTTTCAGAACTACGTTGATTAGCGCTTCGTCCTTAATCATTTCCTCGATGAAACGAGAGGACTTTTGTTCCCCGATTGTCTCTTCCGTTCCCAAATTTTGATGACAGGAGATTCAAATTTTCTTTCGATTTTATAGAAATTATTGGCAGCCGTATTTATTGTATTATATACGAAATGATCGTCACGAGTCTGACTTGTTATTATAGTGCAAGGGGTTAAGGGTCTCGTAGATCTAAGACAAAGAAAGCTACTTTTTAACGCTGGGTTTTTATATTTTTTATATTTATTAAATTGAATAATTAATCTGACATCTCGATGATATAAAATTTAATAATTTATTTTGCATTCGAAAATCATCAAATTCAATATTTTCCAATCAAGCACCGTCGCGTAATTGTTAAACTATATACTTTTGTGGTTGAAATTTCTGAAAACTGAATTTCCAGAATATTTTCCAATCAAAATTGTTACGCGATTGCTAAATTATAGTTTTATAAATGAGATTTTTGAATATTGAGTTTCAAGAGTACTTTTTATTAAAACTTCGTTACACGTACAGTGACTCCCAAAAATTTCAGACACTAGTCTCTGACTTCTACGCCATGTATTAATTAACTTCTCGCCATTTTGTAGGTAACGTTTTATACTAAATCGAACGCTTGTTGTATTTTGACGTTTATAAACTTCAATATACCGTAAAGAATTTTTCCTTTCAATGTATATTTATTTAAATATACATATTTAAATAAATGTATATTTATTTATTTTTAAATGTATATTTATTTAAATACATATCGTAGAAGTCACACTAGTACAGTCTACCAGTCACACCAGTAGAAGTTCTACCAGCGTCCGAATACTTTTGGACATCACTGTATGCAGTCAACCCTTTCCGTCTTCGTTGCATTGTCCGTGCTCTGTAAATGTCCACGTGCATCGTTACAGCGGCCAATTCTACGCGAACGTCGAGTGGAATGGACTTCGATTTGCATCTCCGATGTGCTACGTGTTCCCGCCATTAGGGAAAATCGATTCCAGGGAGATACGCGGCGGATCCGGGAGCGGTTAGGGCATTACACGGCCGAAGGAAGTCGTAAACAACATTCTTGTACGCGGCCGAAGAGATATTGACTTTAACGGGATCGTAAAACCCCGAAAGAGACCAAGGACAAGTTAGCGGCTACGGGCATTACGGCCGGCCATAGTTGCTGACGCGAACTATCTCCGATATCGCGGAACTTAAAAATAAACAATTCCATCGATGAAAATCTGGGGCGCACCCCGGGCGAACGAGAACATCGGCCGACCAAGGACGTCGCCTCGATCGAAAACAGGTTCCAAAAGACAAGGCTCGCTTTGTGCTGCTAACCTACTGATTTCGCAAAGAACCCTGTTGACACCTTACTGACAGCAGCCCTTTAAAGTCGCCGCCTCGGGCAAACAGGTAACGCCTAACGACCGCGCAGAAAACTTTTTTTTACAGTTTAGATATATGTAACAGAATAATATGTTTCAATTTTACTGTTTATGTTTATTATTCCAATATGTTTCAACAGTATTTTATTTAATAAAACTTGCACGGTATCGATTTTACTCCTTTGACATTCGCATACCGTGGAAATCATAACGAAATTAAGAAATGTCGAAATTTTATTTAGAACGTGGAGATCTCCCCATTCGGTTGGCCGAGTGTCGGCAATTTTTGTACAATGTAAACATTGATGAAACTTCTCGCCACTCTCCATACATATTATTTGACATTTCGAGATTGTATATCAATTGTTTTGTTTACATTTCTTCGACGTTTATTGAAATAATAAATCTTGCTCTCCGTGAACTTCGCGGTCGACGGTGTAGATCGGCGCGCAGTTTACCATTTCTTCCTTCGATAAAGACGTAAAACTGAGATTTTTAATAACAGAACTTTCTTATTTTTAAGAATTTTCTTACGCTTTTTATTTCTTTGTTGAAACATATTGGAATAATAAACATATAAACAGTAAAATTGAAACATATTATTCTGTTACATATATCTAAACTGTAAAAAGGAGTTAGCAATATTGTTCCCCCTTTTTAATCTTGCAAATTATGGAAATTATGGTATACGGGTTAAAATAATAAACATATAAACAGTAAAATTGAAACATATTATTGTGTTACATATATCTAAACTGTAAAAAGGAGTTAACAATATTGTTCCTCCTTTTTAATCTTGCAAATTATGGAAATTATGGTATACGGGTTAAAATAATAAACATATAAACAGTAAAATTGAAACATATTACTCTGTTACATATATCTAAACTGTAAAAAAGAGTTAACAATTTTGTTCCTCCTTTT
>CM052148.1:15889374-15922192 GCA_028455555.1 Augochlorella aurata | reverse complement strand
TTATTATTATTATTATTATTATTATTATTATTATTATTATTATTATTGCATTCTACTATATACTATTATTATTATTATATACTATTATGTATTATTTTATACTGTTATTATTATTATTATATACGATTATATACTGTCATTATATTATTATTATTAATATATAGCCATTGGAAGGTTACGGATAAAGTTATACACAAACAATAAATCAGTGAGAGTACGACGATGATCAAGGGTCATTAACCCTAGGCGAGATATAATGCTATCGTTATTGTGACAGTGGACGATATGTTGCTCGCTCTCAATTTGTTGGACGTGACATTTATAATGTGGTGACCAGATAAACAGATCCATACTCGAGTACAGAACGGACTAAAGAGTTCTGCCAACACATTCGCGTCGAAAAGATTCTCGTTTTTACCCTAACCTAAAATAGGGATACCCGACGTGAATGTGTCAAGAGTTTGGTAATATTAGCGAAGTTTTAAATATTGACCTAATTATGCGGTGGTAATGATCTATAATGTATAGAAAGTTCGAGAAAAATAGGTAAATAAATTCGTTATAGTATTAATAACCAAACGAGGCGGGTCCACTAGGACCCCGAGTATGAATATTGTTTTTGAATTCTCTAATCCCTGACAATTAATTTAAATTTTTATGTGAACGTAATTGAAAAATAAACGTGTCTGGAAGGAGCAGCTTAAACAATACATTAATAAATATATATATACAATATTTATACTATACAATATTTATATATATAATATTTATACTATACAATATTTATGTATATAATATTTATACTATACAATATTTATGTATAATATTTATACTATACAATATTTATATATATAATATTTATACTATACAATATTTATACATATATATATAGAATTGTAATTGACGCTACTCAGTCATATTTCTGTTGATAAGCACCACCGATCGAGTGTAAACAGAGGTCAGAGTTCGATAAGAGTGATGCTACAGAAATGTACTAACTTTGCGATTGAAAGGTACGATGTTATACCGTACATATTACGAGCGAAAAGGGTTCTTTGTCGGTATTGATTCCGGTTACGGCTCTACAGCTCCGGATCTGTTTCGGTTTTAATCAGTTCTATATCGGTTCTATATTCGCCCTATACTGGTTTTATACAGGTTTATTATCCGTTCTACGTATCTGTTCTATAATTTCCGTTTATTACACCCATACGCTATATTGAAACATTAAATCGCCATATTAAAAGATTAAATCGCTATATTAAAACATTAAGTCGCTATATTAAAACATTGAGTCGCTATATTAAAACATTAAGAGGAAGTTACTCTACTGTGTGGAAAAGTCTTTTGTTCACTAGGTGCATCGATTCTATATTTGAACCGTTAGTACATGGACCTGTGTAAGCAAATGAAAATAGAAGTGCTATTAACACTTTACAGACCGGTCATTCGGCAGTAAATGTTTACGTTATTATAGAGTAATTAAATCTACTAATATTTTTATATTTTTAACTTTTATATTTTATATTTCTATATTTCATTTTATATTTTTATACTTCATTTTATATTTCCATATTTCATTTTAAATTTTTATATTTCATTTTATATTTTTATATTTCACTTTATATTTTATACTTTTATATTTCATTTTATATTCTTATAACATATTTGATATTTTAACATTTCTTCATAACATTAGTATTAAACAATATTTACTTCATCTTTATCTTTCTTTATCATATCTATCCTTATCTTTAGTTTTATTTTATTTATTTTATTCATCGCGAAAGATATTTATATCAATAATAATTATATTGATAATAATAATATTTAAAAAATTATGTATGTTAATAATATTTAAAAAATAATAATATTTAAATAATAATATGGGAGCTTACAGTAGTATAATCTACCACTTTTACCTTATTAATACAAAACAAATAATAGATAATAATAGATAACAATAGCGGTTGCCATGATAACCGATTCACAGGCTACCGATCAGCAAACTGTTAATTTATATAGTTAATTTATATTTCACACATCCGCGCAACTATTTCTCCCATCGATTCTCGGTGAACACGCGAAATTAATTAACTCATTCCGTATCGGACTCCGACGTCGCGTAACGCGCACAGAGTAATCGTCGTTTAGCTGATTCAGGACCATAAGTTTCGAACCGGAGCAATCCTGCGTTTCAAAAGGGGAGAGTCCGTGGAACAAAGATCGAAATTCTGCTCGCTTCGCCTTTCTTCTTCCGTGGATTTTAGCTTAATTGTAGTAGGTCCAGTTGTCGAACCGTCTCGCCTCTGGAAGAACGAGAACGGCCAATCGAGGAGCTCCGATCGATTCCTATTAACGAAAGTAAGTTCGATTCCAGCCGGTTTTAGGCCCGCCCGAAAATTGTTGCGAAAACGGAGATAGATCGAACTCTGATTCCGCTGATGGAACTTCGGTCGCATCGACGGGACTTTTGATCCATCTATTTCCCTTGGGGCTCCGCGCGCGGCGGCCTCCTCGTGCCGAGATCTGCCAGATGGGTATTAACCTCAATGAACTATTATAAATCGAGGATAATGCTAAGGTAATGGCTGCGATCGGAATTTATTTCTCTTCTGAGAAAAGTGGAGATCGGACGGAACAATTTCCAGTTGCGCATTTTTTTACTGATATTTGCTTCTCGAAACCACGAAATATGTTAATGTGGTATTAAGAATGTTAACGAAATTTGTATTATTTGGTTGTTCCAGATGAAATGAATGATATTGTTAGTTAACACTGAACCTACCACGGTCAAATGACCGATTCCTTATTTTAACCCTTTGCACTCGTGTGGTGACGCTAGGGCACCTTTAAAATTGTTCTATTACGTTCCAAAATATTAACAAAAATTTGAGATTTAAATAGTTGTTGGAAGCAAAACTATTTTATTTATAATTTAGTAAAACTTTAAAGAAGTATAGTTTATAACTGTAGTTATATTTATATAGCATACTTCGTAGTACACTGCTCTTTTTCGCGTCTCTTTAACCCTTTATTAAAATTGTTCTATCACGTTTCAGAATAATGTTTGTACTAACAAAAATTTAGATTTAAAGAGTTGTTAGAAGCAAAACTATTTTATTTATAGTTTAGTAAAACTTTAAAGAAGTATAGTTTATAACTTTAATTATATTTGTAGTACAGTGTTCTTTCTCGCGTCTCTTTAACCCTTTGCACTCAAGTGGTGACTCTAGGATACCATTAAAATTGTTCTGTCACGTTCCAAAATAGTTTTTACTAACAAAAATTTAGATTTAAAGAGTTGTTGGAAGCAAAACTGTTACTATGAGTGAAAAGAATCAATTTTATATGCATAAAATGCACATTGTCACATAAAATAGGAATCCAGAAAAGTAAGGTTAGATTTACAGTTAAAATGGCTTCGAGTGCAAAGGGTTAAAATGATTAGAACAATTACGATATTTTCATGGAAAATGATCGCATAAATTACGTTATTATAACAACTGCTATAACAAAAGCTGTACGAAATCTAAATAAATTGGAGCTTTTGTGTTGAGTATATTCTGTATGTTCATGCTTTTAGCTCCCAGCGTTTGCGTTCAGTTACCCAGTATATAACAACTGCTACATTTTAGAGAAATAATCAATCTACCATATGAATTCTTTACACTTTTTACCAGGGGTGACGAACTGGCGACTAGCGATCCACTGGTGGCTTCCTCCCCTACGCGCCTTTTCCCCCGAGCCACTGAAGTATAACCCCCGCCGTACCTCCTCGATTCCGCCAACCCAGCTTTCCAGCTCTCTTTACTTTCTACTCCTCGCGATTGATGTAAACAATTTTCATTTTGCATAAAAATGTCTCTATCAATTACAAAAAAAGACAGGAGACGGATAAGATTGATTTCTACATTTAATAATTTGCATTTAATTTAGTCATTATTTATTAACACTCTTGCGTGTCCCATGTATGCAAACAATTTTTATTTTGCATGAAAATGTCTCTATTAATTTAAAAATAAGAGCAGGAAACTGATAAGATTGTATTTCTACTTTTAATAATTTTCTGATATCTTCCTTGCTCTGTATTTTATTTATTCATTTTATCGTAAATTCATCAAATTCGCGATCTAGTCATTATTTATCAACACTCATGCGTGTCCCATGTATGCAAACAATTTTTATTTTCCATGAAAATGTCTCTATTAATTTAAAAATGAGTTTAATTGTAATGAGATTAATTGTCAATAAAAATCGTTATCGAACATTCACGAAAGCCATTATAGTGGCGCGTCGTGTACATAAGAGGTTAAGAAACAGTTAACTATTTCATAAAAGTAGCAACAAATTCGCCGACTAATTGTCAATAAAAATCGTTATCGAACATTCACGGAAGCCACTATAGTGGCGCATAGTACTGGAAGATGACATTCGCGAAAGCCACTATAATGACGCGTCGTGCCTAAAAAGTTAACAAACAGTTAACTATTTCATAAAAGTAGCAACAAATTGGCCGACCAATTGTCACTAAAAACCGTTCTCGAATGCCTGTTAATAACAAGTAGGATTGCCAGTTTGTGCGCAGCGTAGAACAGCAGCCCCATTTCCGGAGCTCGTAGGAATCGTTGCTCATAATCAAGCAGCAACGTGGGATACTCGAACGATAAGATCTCCGCTACTCGACGAAAGCCTCCCAGGGCTCTCAACTTTTAATGAAAAGACGTAGTTCCATGTCAAGGGCTCTCGGCGCTTCTTTCCCGGGCAGGGGGCAGACGGCGCGGAGTGTCAACGGCTCCCAATCTCGCAGCCCCGCGTACGTACACACGGCGGCTCGTTACTCGATTCATTGAGTAACAACGGCGTTCCCCGCTCGACGATCCTCGTCGAATCGTCCCGAATTCCGTCCGATACCCGTTCCCGACCGGCCGGGAGACTCCGCCGATTATTATTCCGGCCGAGTTTTCTATAACGCAATTAATGGGTCGAGTGGAGCGGAATCTGGAGATCCTCTTTCCCCGTTATTTAGTCCCGAGCTGGCTGTTTTCGCTTCATCGGCGGGAATCGTTGGTCACAAAGGATTTGTTTTGAAGCCCCGCGTTACAGAGCGCCGCATATCGAAAAGGCTTCCTAGGTGCATTAGTCTGCCACACTTGACACATTCGGTTATCCGTGTTGAGGTCGCCGGCGACCGCTCCGCCTGATTTTCGGCGATTTAAATGTCGGTCACAGTCGGCGATACCGTGACTCCGCTCTGCGGATGTTTATGGAAAATGCTGCCTTTTACTCGGCGATTTCCGGGACGCCGGGGTTACGGAGAACTTCCGCGGCGACAGGTCGCCCAGATAAAAGCTAACGCGAGGCGTTGATAGTGGAACTCTTTAACGAGCGGGCCTGCTCCTGTCACCGGCACGATGTATTAACGAGGAACCGTTTGGAATTGGGATACGTTGTTGGAAGAAACATCAAGTTTCATTTGATATGCATGCGCGAGAGCTTCTGCTGTTTTGCGAATTGAAGGACGCCAGTTTTTAACCCTTGCGCTATTTTTATAACATATTTGATATTTTAACATTTCTTCATAACATTAGCTTTAACATATTTGATATTTTAACATTTCTTCATAACATTAGCTTTAACATATTTGATATTTTAACATTTCTTCATAACATTAGCTTTAATTTAAATATATTATTTAAATATATATTTAATTTAAATATATTAGACACCTTTCGCGACGAATAAAATAAATATTATTTAACAGTTATGGAAATCTAAAAATGTCAATAGATTTAATTAATTCATAGTGACGTAAATGTTTACGGCCGGTAAAGTATTAAAATCGTCGTCCGCGAACGACCTGCAAACGGCTTGCGAACGACCTGCAAACGGCCTACGAACGGCCTAAAAATCGTCTTAAAGGCGTCCATAAAACACCCTTAAGATGTCTTTTGGACGTCTAAAGGACATCTTAAAAACGTCTAAAAGACGTCTTGATTTGCAACAAAGTACGTTTCTAGGACATTCGTACGACGTTTCTATGTCATACAGCAGACGTGTTTGCGACGTTCGTGCGCTATATGACTTAGAGACATCTAGACGTCAATCTTAAGGTGGACCAGTCTGTCCATTAAAATTAGAAACACGTTTCCGCGGTATCCGAGTTTTCCTCCGACCAGCAGAAGCAAATCTCTTCCTCGAGGGTCGCCTGTGACTCAGCGGAGACGTGGTAAATGCTTATCCAACAGAAACCGGGGACACTGCGTTCAAGTACGACCGTAAATTATGCGACAATGTTTCAGCATCGCTGCGAGCACCCGTACACTTTTACGAGCCTTCGACTCGACAATATTCCGCGGAGTTAATCCGACGCGGAGTGCATCCCGGCAAGCAAAATTTTGAGTTCCAATCGGTCTAAGTACCTGCCGCCGATCCGTCCTACGAAAATCAAATTCAATCGGCCCGACGGAAAACTCGTCGAAACTACTCTCCCCCGCTCGCTCGAATTTTCCCCGTCGCATTTTCCCCGTGACAGAATTCCATTCCGCGGTCGATGGAAATTTCCCAAAAGTTATCGAAAGGTGCCAACTCGCGGATCGATCACAGATTGTTACAGTCCGCGTTATCTCTGGTAGGTGTGGCGTATCCGGCCGGCCAATAACGATCTCCCGATTCTCTCCTCTTCTTCCTTTTTTTCCCGCGCCGCGATAAAGAGAAACGCCGCAGTTTTTATCGACACCTGCGAGGTGTACCGTTTATCTGTTCTCACGAGAGGGAAGTTGTTTCAGCTATTAAAACACTTCGCCGGCCGCCATCTTGTTTGGAAACCACTCGTCGCGAGCCGAGATAGATTCGCCGAGTTTTCTACCGTGGGTAATTCTCTTTGTTCAGCGGCTGAAGGAAGCGAGAAGGGATCGTTCGCGACGTTGCCCCATGTAAAAAGTAACGTAATGACAAGTCACGGGCTCTGCTTCTAATTAGCAGAGTTCGCAGGTGCGCTCGATGCGGCACCTGTATTTGAAAAACGTAACGCGATAGACTTTAGTTTCGACGTAATGGATTGATATAATAAAAGATAGACGTGAAAGCGAATCTAAAAATTCGAACCATATTTTTGGACGTTGTTTTTTCTATGTACAATCACACAGATATTGTTATATTATATTAATACTAAACGTATCGAGGTCTAAAAGCGAGTAACGAAAATTGCCTCGTAGAAATTACAAGATAGAGAGTGTAATAATATTAATAATAGTAATAATAATAATAATAGTAATAATAATAATAATAATAATAATAACAGAATAATATAGTAATAGTAATAATAATAATAATAATAATAATAGAGTGTGCCTGGGTAAAGAAATACAGTAAAGCTTCGAGAACTGTCTCAAAGGAGGAATCGAAAATCGTCAGTTTGCGTAGACGAAGGCACGGTCATTCGATCCTCGGGTCTCGCCTTTATCGTTGGTGGCATCTCATAAAAGAGAGAGACAGAACGAAACTCCGGGCGAACGAAACTACCTGGAAAGGCAGCCGCCGCATGCTGGTGTAGATTACTATGTATACATTGTAATGCTACCATAAAAACGATGACTTAACTTTTTTATTTCTAATTTTTTGTATACGAAATTTTTTTTAATATATTGGTCAGATTTTTCCAATTAAAATGATACCAAACACGACATACTTTACACCGTATTTAGTTATTATACGAATCAAATAACTTATTTTATTTACGAAAACAGCATTAAAAAAACCGATTCGTAACTATAAATAAAGTATTAAAGGTAACGTTAAATATGGTATTGTGTAATTCGAGAAATATTCAGAGTGGTTCCGATTTTGAGACGGTAAATGCGGAGATGGCTTCGACCTCGAGACCGTATGTGTAGAGATCGCCTCGACTTCCAGACAGTATGTGCAGAGATAGCTTCGACTTCCAGACAGTATGTGCAGAAATGGCTTCGATTTACAGGCTGTAGGTGCAGTGACTTCGATTTTGAGACGATAGGTGTAGAGATAGCCTTGATTTCGAAAGGGTAGATGTAGAAATGGCCTCGATTTCGAGACAGTAAGTGCAGAAATGGCTTCGACTTCGAGACCGTATGTGTAGAGATCGCCTCGACTTCCAGACAGTATGTGCAGAGGTAGTCTCGAAGAAAATGTACGGACTTGACTGTCAACGGTCTTCTCGTTCATATCAAAAGTGATCATTTTGATTCTGTTATTTCATGTTAGTGCCCAGCACTAAGATACTTTATGACACAGATATATAATATTAATGTACAGTTACAATTTATATGTATAAAAATATTTTTTTCTTATATAGTTGTAGTAATAATTAAATAAAATGAATTACACATTAACTATTAAATAACTAAATATAAACGAAATTATATCGTATCTAGTTTTATTTTAGCCAGTAATATTTGTCCAAATTATGTCATGTTTAGTCTCATTTTAATCAGAAAATTATCAGCAATATGTTAGTAAAAAATTCAGTTTTAAAATGTTAAAATTAAAAAAGTTTCGTTATTGCATTATGAGTTTTCTTCCGAGAATGTGAATCAAAGGAGCCGCGGCGCGTGCCGCAGCACACGTGTTCACCGACTCTGTCGAACCTCGGCATCGGCGTAGCGAAAGAAACGATAAATTACAGTGGCGTAGCAATAGCACTGAGACAGAAGTAGCAGAGTAAAGTTGAGACAGTTCTCGAGGAACTACTGTATATTCAACAACGTCCAATGGAAGCAGTTTTATAATAACAATAATTATAGAATAAAAATGCGAAACCATTTAGACGATGGTAGGTTTAATATTAATACCATTACCATTAAAAACAGCTTAGGTTAAATGTCTAATATCAATATTACATAGTTCCAAGTACATACGTCTATATACGCCATGTATATACGTCTCCACGTCGTGAATATGATAGAATAAAAGATGAAATTAATTATTCATCCAAAACCTTTCTGCAAAATGAAAACGGCACTGAAAATGTGAATTCGAATAAATATTTAAAAAACGCCGTGCTTAAAATATTTAAAAATCAATTCAAACTCGATATTTGAAACATTGGTTATAATCAGCAGAGTCAGGTAAAATAGAAAAATGGAATAGACTCCATGTGCTTTCTATGTAACGATTTATTCGAATTTGATATCGCGGCCTATTGTGTCGAATGTCAGGAGTAGGACACTGACAGGTCGAAAACCCAGGGCATCGTCACGCACTCAGACATACTGTGTTTACTCATTTGGTCTGTTATAATATATGATCCCACATGAAATATAAAAAATTAGTAATATTAACACTTTACCGATCGGTCATTCGGCCGTAAATATTTTTCGTTTCTATTTTGATTTCATTTATTTTATTAATCGCGAAAGGTACTTAACACTTTGCCGGCCGCTGTCACGCTGGTGTCACTTTTGCTCGCCAGCGGTTATCGGCCGGCGTCACGTACGCGTGACATCGGCTCAGCGCAGCGTCGATTTTTCCACTATGCTTGTAAGTGCCCAGCACTAATATTTTTGAGCTTAGTATTTTTCGGCTCACAGCTGGTATGCAATTTAGACGTAAATTAATTTTCCTGCCGAGAGAACGCATACTTTATTGCTTAACTTTAGGATTCGCTTCTCTCGGTCTCAGTAGTTCGCCGGCGGCAAAGTGTTAATATTTAAAAAAATTATATAATAATATTAAAGCTTGAGGTAGTATAATCTAACACATGTATCGCAATAATAGGTAACAAATTATTGGTTACCATGACAACCGATTCACAGGCTACCGTTCAGGGTAAAAAGCCGATTAATAGGCTACCGGTCGACATAGTGTTAATTATATATAACATAATCACTTGCAGGTCAAGACAAATATTAACTCGTTTCTATTTTCTCTGCGGAAGCAGAAGACGCGAGTTCCAACAAACGTCCACAGTCGAGCATACACGGCAGTATGCAAATTTCATTTAGGTTTTCAAATAGGACCTGCGAAATTGTAACGATCACGCGTACGTGACAGCGGCCTCCCATGAGAAATCGCGACGGACGCGTTAACGAATAAAAGTGGAGCGACATCCGCGCCATCGAGTTGCTCCTGCCGATTTTAACTCGTAACAAGCGCAGAGGGGAATTTTCGCGAAATAAAAGCCGCGTGCGAAGGACGTACTCTATTAGTGCAATAATTATCGATGGACGGAGCGTTTAAATCGCGAAGGCGTCGCGTTTTCAATTATTGCTCCCGAAATGTTATAAGTTAAATGATATAATATATATGTATAATATATAATGTTATAATATATATTTGTCTAGGTTATAATAAACATTTCTAGCTGCTTCTCGAGCGTGCAGCGATGATTTAAAGATCGGCTTTCGCATCGGCGCTGGTATAATAGATATAATAACTAGACTGCGGATGTTTAAACAAATTTTCATTTTCACGTGTCATTTTAGAGAAATTGTAATTATAGAGACATTTGTAAGAAGAAATTTTAAGAGAAGAAAGAGAAGAAAGAAATTAGAGCTTGTTAATTTTATTTTAGAAAGCCGCGTGTGCCATAAGTGCGTAAGGATTGCCAAATCAACAATTGACTATGGAAATTCTAACTGATATATAATTGAAAAGTAGGATCTGAAAATAGTTTGATAGAAAGGGAAAAAAGTGAAACGTTTTAAAGGCTAGTTACTATAATATATAATTAGCTACAGGTCCAAGATAAAGTAATTTTTCATTCAGTGATTGTCCTAGGATAGTAACAATAAAAATTTGGCAGCGTTAAAACAATTTATTCGACGAAACAGGAACGAAATTGATCGTAATATTTATTAATTTCTAATTCGTCAAAATAAATATCTCAAGGTCGACACTAAATGCAAACTTATCTTCTTTATGAAAAACTTTAATAATTTGATTTGAACAAATTTGACGAAAAATATTGCAAATATGATTCTCGAACAAATCGTTTGAAAAATAATATTGTGTATAAATAGTCAAATATGTAATAAATGTTAATAATATTTTAGACAAAAATTTATAGAGTCATTAACATTTGTATAAAAATACATAATATAAAATGTATACAATATAAAATAATAAACTTTTACGTGAAAATTATAAAAATATTTAACTGCGATAACAAAGTATTCGAACAGCTTTTAATATCTCTAATGTAAAAAATTATGATAGATTATTATCGATTATTTTAGTTGCTGGGTTAGTATTAGTATTAGTTTTTTACAGGATAAAATATGTTGCATTTGAATCGGATCGAATTCTAGTTCGCGAAGACGTGGAAAGCGAAATTTCATTTGGAGTCGATATCAACTTTCCACGTTGATAAATTCATTTCGAGGACTAATAATGGGGAGGTCAGTTTCGATTTCCCGGCGAAGTGGAAGCGAAAAAAAAATAATTGGATTCATTGTTACGACGACAATTAACGGCGCGATGTAAAAAGGTCAGCGACAGTTAAACACGTTATCTCGGCTACGCTTTTGTAGGTAGCAACGCGTGGGAATCGTCGCTTTTTCCCCCGTTTTTAACACTTTACCCCGATCGGTAACCTATAAATCGGATTTTTGACCCCAACCCTTACCGACCGGCAGTCTAAAAAAATCGGCTTTTAAAATCGATATAAAATAGATAAAATAAATATTGTTTAACGCTGATCCTATAAAAATATAAAAATGTTGGTAGATTTAGCTAGCCTATAACTAGCTAGCGATATAGAATAGGTCAAATAAATATTGTTTAAATATTGTTGATCTTATGAAAATATAAAAATATTAGTATATTTAGCTAGCCTATAACAAAAGACAGCGAATACTATAAAAAGTAGTTTCACAGAACTTGATTTAACATTTCAGCAAAAATGCTGGAAATCTCGTCGTCTCGATAAAGAACAGAGAAAAATTGCAAGAAGCATTAGTATCTTGCGTTCATTATTAAATGTTTAAACGGCACTCCGTTATCCGAGCAATCTATCTCTTTCTTTATGTCACCAATTAGTTCTCTCGCTGTGATAGGAGCCTCCTCCTCGTAACAATAGGTAATAATCAAGTAAAAGTATAGTAATTTGTAGCTAATTGCAAGTAATGCGTCAAATAAAATGAATAAAATGATGAAGAAAGTGTATCGTAGATTTCGTGATGAATAAATGGTGAAAGTTGATGAAACGATTGCGAAAGTAGAGAAAGTTTATATGATTTATATGATTTATGAACGATTCTTTCTCACGAAATTATAACAGTTCAAATGGCAATCATTTTTTAGAAATAAAAAATGTAGTGTTCGAATACTTTTTGGAATTATCATAATAGGGACATGGCTTTCCTTTCCGTTCTTTTCTTATTAATATTTATATACTGTAATATTTATTTATATAAATAATATAATATTAATATAATATAATATTTATTTATATAAATAATATAATATTAATATAATATAATATTTATTTATATAAATAATATAATATAATATTTATTTATATAAATAATATAATATAATATTAATATTAATACAATATAATATTTCGTTATATAATATTTATATAATATAATAAGTTAGCTGAAAATTGCATTCGATAATTAAATCAGAGAAATGTCTTGCAAAATAAATAACTTACTAACATTTCACTAGAATTATTGCCTATAAATAAACCAAAAGATGAACTCTGGTCATTAAAAATCATCGGGGATGAATCTCGCAAATGTCAATCAACTCGTCTACGATCTAACAATTTTCAAAAATTCAGCAACATTATATTAGTATTCCTAAATATGAATTTTGCTTCGTATTTCGCGCATGCAATTTGCAAGCTGCAACAACGCACCTTTCCGCACAAAGGTGCGATAGAAGCAGCGCGCAGTCGCTAATAGTATTCCGCAAGCATTTGTGACTCACGGTGCCATAGTCCTCGCTCATTTTTTTCGAGCAAAAGGGGCGCGTAATTACGATCCCGTAAATAAACTCAACAAACGAGGATAAAAATTACCGCAAATATTTATAAGCACGCGTCGTTCTACAACTAAAATACCAGTACTTATCCGGGCTTGAGTATCACGAGATAAGAAAGTAGGTCATCTTTCCGATCGACAATCGCGGTCATAATTCTGATTCGAAAAGATCCTCTCAACTTAATCTCGGATTTTATTGATAATTTCACTTAATTCCTTTCAAATTCCACCGCGTGAGATAATTGCCGAAGAAATATCGCTTTTAAGCCATTCTTCTTAGTTTTTCGAGAATGAAAAAATCAGTACAATTTTCAATTTTAACAATTTTAGATATTTTCTCCACAAAGGTTACAGAAATTATTATATAATTTGTTATTTTATTATAATTTAAAAATTATAATTTATTATAATTTTATTATTTTCTTGTTATAATAAATACCTAAATTATTTAGTTATTAATTATAATAAATACCTAAATTATTTAGTTATAATAAATACCTAAATCATTTAGTTATTTATTAATTATAATAAATAAATAAACTATTGTAATAGCATATTTTTTTATAACATTATAAAGATTTAAAAATGTTTATACAAATTTTAAAGACAGCAAGACTCATCTGACCTATTAATTTTCTCAGGCACTTTGCAGCTTATTTTAAAAAGCGAGGATCTGGGGCATTGTTTAAACGTGTTCCAATCTTTCTAACGTTGCAAAAAATACACCGTTGCATTTGCAAGAATGTATAAGCATGTTTCAATTTTACTTTGCGTTGCTGAAGAAACGTTTAAAGCGGAAAAAGCGGAAAAAGCGACAGATTCGCCTTCAGCGTACGAAAATGAATAAAATCGTTTACTGGCCGTTGAAACATAGAATATAAAGTTACAGAAAAGAAAATGTATCTTTATCTTTGTCGATAAGGTTAAAAATATATAATGTTATTATTGTATATAAATAAATATCATTGTAATATATAATATATTAATATTATAATATAAATTAATATTTTTATTATATCATTATTTAATCATTTATTATATCATTTATTAATATCATTACTATTATATATAATATATCAATATTTATATTACGATATTAATATTATATATAATAACAGTATTAATTTATGTTATAATATTGATATATTATATATAATAATAATAATAATATTAACTTATATTTATTGTTAATGGGTCGACAATTTGATGCGTAGGCTATCGCGTCTCTGGAATGACTGATTGAGACAAAAGAGCGCACGGTGCGACGTTCGGCGACGGAACGGCCCGAACGTCGAAGAGACGATCGCCAGTGTCGGCCGATCAAAGGATCCCGTCTCGCGATACGGCACATGACGGTCTCCTGTGACGACAATATTACGATATTAATATTATATACAATAAGAGTATTAATTTATGTTATAATATTAATATATTATATATAATAATAATAATAATATTAATTTATATTATAATATTAATATTATATACAATAAGAGTATTAATTTATGTTATAATAACTCCACTATTATATATAATATATCAATATTATAACATAAATTAATACTGTTATTATATATAATATTAATATCGTAATATAAATTAATATTATTATTATATATAAATATATATGTCAGCACTATTACCACAAAATGTAATGATACGACTTCAGCGATTTCAGCACAGACGCAAAACAAGAAAACTGGATCGGACAATCGACAATACAGAATTCTTGAAATCATATTGTTGCCCGACATTCAAGCAAAGCCCGGTAAACGTCGCCGAGCCAGCTCCATTGGACAATCAATATCCAATTACGGATGATTTAAAGCTGATTCCGCGATGCTTCGACGATCGCAGCGCGATCTTCTCTTTTGCCGATCGAATATCTTGCGACTGAAAAGCCTCACAATGCTATCAGGATATTAACCAACATTGTGCTCTCACGGTAGATCGAAGGCGAATCGAGTGTACAATTCCGCTGGAATTTAATTCGTCCTTGCAACCTGATCATCCAGAAAATTACGTCTCTTACTCTAGTATGCAAAGCGGGAATTCAATATTCAATGCACCGACATTAAAATATCGAAGCGATAATGGCGTTTCGCGTTTCATCGATTGAGAACGTGAGGACGTTTAGGCGAGGTTATGTCTAAAAAGCAACGAGGCTGGACGCGGTGCTCCGATGGCTGGTTGTCGCACAACTGAGAAATTAACAGTGTATGAAACGAATCAGCCGTTTAGAATGAAAATTGAAATTTTTATGGTGGTCTGGGAAATGACAATTTGTGGCCAAGTTTTAAACATTTATTAAAAAAGATTTTCGTTTCTGTGAGAACCTATTGACGCTTGACATCCAAAAATCGTAATGAAATCTTAATAGAATAATTTTAATATAATAATCTTGATATAGTAATTCCATAAGTTGGTATAATGTTATGAGATATATTAGATGATTTCAAGGTAATTTGTACCTTTTTAAAACATTTTTCTACGCCATTTTAAAAATCGAGGAAATAAAGCGAAAATATCTTAAAAATCCACAATTCTCAACAAAATATTAATACAATAATTTCAATATAATAATCTTGATATAGTAATTCCATAAGTCGCTATAACGTTATGAGATATATTAGATGATCTCGAGGTTACTTGTGTTTTTTTAAATACATTTTTCTATGCCATTTTAAAAATGGAGGAAATAAAGTAAAAATATCTTGAAGATCCGAAATTCTCAACGAAATCTTAATACAACAATTTAAACATAATAATCTTGATATAATAACTCCATAAGTCTCTATAACATTATGAAATATATTAGATGATTTCAAGGCAACTTGTATTTTTTAAAACTTTTTTCTGTGCCATTTTAAAAATCGAGAAAATAAAATAAAAATATTTTAAAAATCCAAAATTCTCAACAAAATCTCAATACAATAATTTAAACATAATAATCTTGATATAATAACTCCATAAGTCGTTACGAAGAGATATATCTGACGATTCATACAACGATATCATACGATGATCGCATACGATACGACGATTAGATCATTTCCATCGAAAATAAAACAATCAATGCACCCTAAAAAAGTCTACAGTTCCATTTACTAAAACACAGGCAACCTTGGAATCATCCCGTCACCTCCACTCAGGTACTACACGCGTACACCGGACCATGAATCATCCGCTACGATTTAAGTCTAATAAAATGTCGCGTTATCTTCGGTCGCTTAAAAGATACGACCGATCCCGATTGCGCGGAACACCCTGTATAAAATAGACACCGTGCGCGTACCGCGTCGAGACGACTGCAAAATGTGCACCGTTCGAAGTATTATTCCACCGTAATCTTATCAAAAGCGTTATCTGAATCCCGCTTGTAAAATCCTATTATCCCCTACTTTTCTCGCGTCGATACGTTGTTCCGTGACAGTTGCGGCTCCTCCGGAGACAACGAACGCGGCCAGCTCGTCCGAAACTTCTCCCACATTCTCCCACCGCGCACGTATTCCCAATCCTGTCTTCTGTTTGATCGAAGGCTGCCTTATCTGATGTTTCAAGAGATATTGTTTACCAAAATTACGGCGCACAAATATTTTCACACCGATCCCTGCTCGATACACCGAGATAAGCCGGAGAGCATTCTGCACGCCATTGTGCAATTTTCATACCCCGTGATTCCGATTCAGCGATTCGATTCGATCGCGGTATCGGCGCGGATACCGTATCGAGGCCGTGGAAATGTACGGCGGTACGAGCCGATGATTTATAATTTTGTGTCTCGATGCGTTCGATCTCGATCGATGGAACTGATATAATCGCGGAAGGCCGTCGGAGCTTGGACTCGGCGATTTTTATCGATGACAGAGTCGATGGATTCGTTGTAATATATTTAAAAGATAATGGGTGACCCGGAAGGCGGCGGTGTAAAGCTCGCGTATTTGAGACGAGAGACGACGAACGAAATATTGCTCCATTGATAGAAAGCTGTCGAAAATAATTGGATTTACGTTGATTTACTCCGTCGAGTTATTTTCATTTTGCTCTGCGCGATTCTTGGACACTTTGCAGTCGAGGCTATTTTAACTATGAAAGAGAGCTCTTTCGTTTGATACGTATGGCGTTAAGATTGTACAACAGTTATGGTTGCGAGCAAAATTGAGTCGACATTTTTAAAATGGTACAGATTTTTTTCAAATTCGTCCAAATGACTTGAATTTTTCTGGAAATGTTGGGGGGGGGGGGTTAGGTCATTATGCAATGACTGAAATACTTTTTTCTAAATTTTACTATTATTTGGAATAAAGGAAATGTAAAAAGACTGTCGTTTTTTTATATTATTTTTTTAAATTATTTCTTTGTATATCCTTTTTTATATTATTTCTTATATTATTTTTTATATTATTTTTTCGATGAAAACGAAATGCACGTTTGGTTCATTACAGGCTCAGGTAAAATATCGAAAAAACGACAGTTCCTTTACAATTTTTTATTGCAAATAATAGTAGAATAAAAAAAAAGTATTTCAATCATTGTACAGTGAACTAATCGCTCCAACATTTCCAGAAAAATTCAAGTCATTTGGACCAGTTTTAAAAAGGTTATACTATTTTAAAAGTGAAAATTAACTCAATTTTGTTCCCCACCGGTTCATCAAATATTAACTTCAACGATATGAAAATTCTTTTGAAAAATCACTCGCAGACCCCTCTCAAAGTTAAATTCGATGATTTGAAATAGTAAAAATCGACGGTTCAAAGCCAAAAAACGGAAACGTGGAGGCAGTTTTAACAGCACAGGTAGCAAATTCGTAAAAACGACTGGCTTCAACCTTTTTATCTTACAATAATTAAAATTGCAAAGTCTAGATCAATTCTTGTTATTTTTCCATACAAATTAATTTCAATAATTCTAGTAGAAAACGACTGGATTCAACCTTCTTATCTTATAATAATTAAATTTATAAAATCTAGTTCAATTTTTGTTATTTTTCCATACAAATTAGTTTCAATCATCCTAGTCGAAAACGACTGGCTTCAACCTTCTTATCTTACAATAATTAAATTTGTAAACTCCAGTTCAATTCTTGTTATTTCTCCATACAAATTAATTTCAATCATCCTAGTAGAAAACGACTGGCTTCAACCTTTTTACCTTATAATAATTAAATTTGTAAACTCCAATTCAATTCTTGTTATTTTTCCATGCAAATTAATTTCAATCATCCTAGTCAAAAGTTCGTCACTGGAACTAAAAGACCAATTCCCCCGAGGTAGTATAGTAATCAACAGTTACCCGAGTATATTTGTTAATGTCGTGCTTTCTATTTGATTAATATTAGAGTGCTCTCGATGCTTCGACTTTCGAGAGCTCTCCAGAGGCGCTCTGGTCGTTATTTTTTATGCCAACAAAGTGATACAAACGAATCGTAACTCAGACGCAACCTAAGTCCGGTTCGAACCAGTTTGCGCAGAGAAACAGGAGAATGAAAAACAATGAACAGCGTGCTGCGTAGCAGTACTGATTGAGATTCCAGACGCGATTATAGGGAGCACTGACTGAGATTAAGCAATCGCTTCTTTGGTTGACGACGTCTTGCGTCTCGTTTACGATCATTTCGGTATGTTCTTACGCTATAAAAGAATTTTATGTTTTACGAAATCTTTTGAATATTTTATGGAAATGTTTGAAATGATTATGGTATCGGTAGCAAATAATTTATTAAGCAGAAAATATTGGAAATACTTTGAATATATTTCTTTCTCTTTTTCGTATCATTTTTGTTTCATGCCTGATAACTTTCTTTTATTTATTATATCTAAATTAATGCTTGTTAAAACTACACCAATTTTATTTTACCATTTAATATCTATTAGCTAACAAATTATTTTGAAACAGGAGAATCATGTCACATTATACGACGATAATAACAATATAATTAGTCAGGTGCTCCGATTTGTAAATAAATAAATGATGATAATAAAAATAAAAATAAAAACAGAAATAAAAATAAAAATAAAAATAAAAATAAAAATAAAAATAAAAATAAAAATAAAAAAATAACAATACTAATAGACATAAGATAAACTTTTTTCCCCGGTTGAACCATGTTAAATATTTATATAACTGAAAAATGTTTCCCCATTTAAGATGATTATTATATAAATTGTTTTATGCAGGAAACGTTCTAGTAGCTTTTGCAGCTAACGCAGGAAGAAGAAATCTTCAGTCGAAATATAACAAAAATGGCCACGTTCTTCGTGACGAGTATACTCGTCGTACACAGTTAAAGCGTCGAAGGTGTGCCATCTATTCGTAACGGAGCGTGCACATATATGGACATCTCGTATTCAGAAAATATTTTCGTCCGACCCATTTCCCCGGTTTCCGGAAACCGACCGTAATGGGAAAACTGCGATCATCTCCTGTCGACCCAGCACACGGACACTACAGTAACTCGAAAAAGTATTTTCGCGCACTTTTCTGATTCTCAAAAACTGATAGTTTAATTCTCATAAAATGAGAAATGAGGGGGGGGGCATCAAGGGAAACTTACGCTGATTTTGGAGCTTCGAAGTTTCTATATTATATTATGTTATATATTATATTATTATATTATATTATATATTATTATTATTATGTATATATATTCGTTTAGTCTTTTTTAAGATACTGTCATATGATATGACAACAATTTTCCGATGATTATAACATTAAACATTTAAATTAATTAAATATTTCTATTCTTTTTTCTCTTTTTTTACAATCAACTGTAATGTTTCAGAATTCCATTTAATCATTATCTAATAAACCAATCAGTCTGCCATCTCAATAAAAATTCACGCCATTTGGTCTACTTTTAAAAGGCTTCAAAAGAAGTTCGGACACTTTACAGTGAGTGTACGGTAATATACAGTCAAATATACAGGCTGTCCCAAAAGTCACTCGCAATCAGGAAATAAAAGATTCTTGAGGTCATTTGAAGCAACTTTTTCCTTAGCGAAAATGCAATCCGCGGCTTCGTTAACGAGTTATTAACGAAAAACATTGACCAATGAGAGGCGAGCTCGGCGACCGAGTTCTTGCCCCGCCTCAGACCAGCAGATCTGGCCTCTCATTGGTCACTGTTTTCCATTAATAACTCGTGAACAAAGCTTCGTAGAACATTTTCGCTAAGGAAAAAGATGCTTCAAATGACCTCAGGAACCGATTGCGAATAACTTTTTAGACACCCTATAGTTTCCCCAGAACTGAAGCTAACAGATTGCATAATCGAATAGTGATAAATTCAGTGAAAAATCGGCTAGAGAACAACAATCAAATTCCCCGATTTCACATTTCTGATTTCACAATTCTTGCAACAATAAATCTGCTTCTATTAGAATTTCTTGCATATATATTTCTTTATTCGGACACACATCATTATAAAAATTCTAAGTAAATTAAATGAATTCAATCTGTAACTCGTAAGTGACTTGCCAGCTGCTCTTAGATCTCGGTACCTTTGTTATCCAACATCGACGGAATTTCGACGCGCGGATACTTTTTGGGGCCACTGTATTTCCGCGCGATGCGCCGCCAGCGTGCAGCGACGATCCACTGGTGACATAAGATTCGATATCCGTCCGCGGGTTATTTAAACTGACGCTATTGTAGCGTTACGTCATTTCGGCGGCACCCAGTCGCGCGATGGAATGCCGCGGGACGCGTCCGAAGCGCAAAGCGAAGCGGAAAAGGAGGCAGGCGGAGCTCCGGTGTCGAATCGCGCGGTGATTCTCGTTAACGAAACGCGGCCGAGAGATTACGCGCCGGTATTTCCAGCCAGGTAATAACCAGTAATCGCCTGGTAAGTTTCCCGCAAACACCGGGTCCGAGAATGATTCCCCGGCGCTTAATCAATTTCGGATTTCGCGGAGATCGTAAAACGGCGTCGAACTGTCGACGGCTGGGAGGCGTTCGGAAAACAATCTTTGCATTGGATGAGTCACCCCGCTTTTGTCTCGGGAGAAAGCCAGATAGCGCTCGGAAAACGAGAGTGCGATGGAAAAGAATATTCGAGCCGATTGCTCCAACTTTGTTCACCTAAGTCTTCCGTTTAACATGTTCCGCGCCGACAATCGACCGCTAAAATTTTCTCAAAATTAAAACAATTTAATTCGTTAAAGCGAAATTGGAAAATTAAAATTGATCATAGGGGATGATGACATTTTTATGAAAATGAATTTTCAAAACTGTTTAAAAATTCATTTTTATTTTAATATATCTGAAGAAACTGATTTTGACTAGGATATTTCGGATGCGAAAAAATTCTAATGTCATCATCCCTATGATCAATTTTAATTTTCTAATTTCGCTTTAATTAATTAAATTGCTCTGATTTTGGGAAAATTTTGGTAGAGAAATAATTATAAAAACAATGTAAATATGAAACGCCTATCGCGTATCTTATTTTCTGTGAAAAAATATAATAATATTTGCGTTTTTAATGAAATAAGCAAATAACAATCGGACAAGATTTAATAACGTTATACGAGATTGTATAATATATATTATTGTTCCGCGTGGCTGCACTGTGCAACGTGGCCAAAGCAGGTATCTTGTACCGTTGCCTCCCCACAATTATTTATTTATTTATTTATTTATTTATTCATTCATTTATTCCCAGGGAAAGCCTCTTGAAACACTCGAATCGTTAATGCATTTGTTATCGACCGAAGAGGATTATAGAAGGTAGCCTTAAAACGATGCAGAACGCTCTGATTTCTGTCTCCGTCTGCCAAACGCAAAGCGAGACACCAACCTCGATAATTTTCGCGACGTCTCGCAGTTTCGTTCGTCGGTGTACTAGCTCCTGTATCGTCTGTATCGTCTTCGTCGCGAGAGGTATTTTGTGTGCGCGATCGTCTCCAGACGGCAGGCGTTATCGATTCATCCGTCGTGCATTATTGAGTGTTTGATCGTTCGTAATAACTCTTTCTGCTGCGTGAAAATAGCGGACGATTGGACGAAGTCTATTTAGGTCAGCCGAGCGATAGGGATACGCTTTCAGGAAACGTGGAATCTCTTTGCTGCGACGTCGAAGACCGGTTCACTGCGCCGCTAATCTAATAGACCGATTCGTGCGATTCCCGTTCGCTGAGTCATGGCTGACACGCACTCGCCGGACGGATCGTGGTTTCTTTGTCGAGATAAACCTCGTTTCCTGCCTTCAGTCTGTTGATTTTTTACGACGGATTGTGTAGGATACTCCGATACCGTAAATTCTCTTGAATTGTCGCTTAGTTTTTAAATAATGATGGACGATTTGGGAAGAGATGAGGATTATTCGAGCAGGCTCGGTTTTATAGTTGTTGATAGTCGCATCATCTATGCTCGAATTGGCCATTTTTGTTTACAGATTGAGAGATTAAGATGGACAGTTAAGGGAGAGGAGACATGGTTATTCGAGCCTTTTCTTCCCAAATTGGCCATTTTTGTTTACAAGCTGAGGACAAAATGGACAATTTGGGAAGAGGAGATACGATTATTCGAGCCTCTTCTTCTAAAATTGGCCACCTTTGTTTACAAACTGAGAGATCAAAATTGACAATTAGGGGAGAGGAGACATAGTTATTCAAACCTCCTCTTCCCAAATTGTCCATTTTATCTCCTAGCTTGCAAACAAACATTGACAATTTGGGAAGAGATGAGACAGGATTATTCGAGCAGGCTCAGTTTTATAGTTGTCGATAATCGCATCTTCTCTTCCCAAATTGTCCATTTTTTTTTACAAACTGAGTTATCAAAATGGACAGTTAGCGGAGAGGAGACATTGTTATTCGATCCTCCTCTTCTCAAATTGGTCATCTTTATTTACAAATTGAAAGATTAAAATGGACAGTTAGGGGAGAGAAGACGCGATTATTCGATCCTCCTCTTCCCAAATTGTTCATCTTTATTTACGAATTGAAAGATTAAAATGGACAGTTAGGGGAGAGAAGACATGGTTATTCGAGCCTCCTTTTCCCAAATTGTCCATTTTAGTTTGAAGACAAAGATGAACAGTTTGGGAAGAGATAAGACAGGATTATTCGAGCAGGCTCGGTTTTATAATTGTTGATAATCACATCTTTTCTTACCAAATTGTCAATTTTTGTTTACAAAGGGAAAATTGTAGAGAATTTATTCTACGAGGCTTATTCCTTTAACACATTTGCAGACGTGAATACTACAGCATTCACTGTCATTGTGACATAACCTCGAACGCTATATAATAAATATCGAATGCCAAATATAACCTTGAATGCTATGATATTCTACTCGCATATAAAAAAATATAAAAAATATAAAATTTCGATGTCACAATTAGTTTACTGTGAAGCGTTTATCCATAAACCACTAATTCACATAAGTTTCCTTTTCATTCTTCCTATCAATATTATATCGCTAAACAATATTAGCGATTCTTAAATATCAATGCAATATTTTCTTACTGCTTCATTGTGCACAGGCGCATTTAAAAACATTAATAATTCACCTTCCAAAAGTAGAAAAGAAATGCAACGATCACGTAAATCAAAGACATCACTTGCGTTTCTACGCAAAGTGCAGAGAACACGGAGTTATAAGAAGGGAACAACTTAAAAGACCGTCTGCAAACTTTATAATCTCCGATTAACAATTTTATTCATAGCTCTGCCAACATCTGTATCCAGTTAAGAAACGTACAGCGCGTTATAAAGAGACGCGGTGGTCGCGAACAGTACTTTTCTTATGGCCGTAGCGCGGGCATTATGACGCATTACGCGCGACATTATGACGCGATACGATTGAATAAAATTCTAACGCCCGCGAACGGGTCTTTTATGGTTTCTTTCGCAACACGCCGCTCCTAAATGTACAATTACGTCACTCACTAAACACTAATCCCATAAACACCTTGTTACATTCGCGCGGCACGTCCAATCCGCCGTATTGTTTCTCTGTACAATGAATCGCTAAAAATTGTCCGCGTTAGATTAATTTCCTACGTTAATTTTCCTTATCGTAACAAGTTATATAAAACAAAAAGGCGCCGAATGCGCAGGTGAATAAACGGTATCCACGGTTGAACGTCGTGTACCGACGCGAATAACTCTTCTGTGAACCATAATCTCCGATTCGATTTCTAGAGAAATCGTACGCGTATAATTGTTGGGGCAATTAGACAATCTAATCTCACGGAATGAAATGTACACAGTGACGTCACGTCGTGCACGTATGCCACGAGGTATTCGCGTTTATTTCCCGAAACGGATACAAATATTTTGCAGTACAATTAGATGAACTCATTGCCAGACTCTGCCAAGAATTCCAGACCTTGGACAACTGTGCAATTGTTTATCGAAACTGTAAACAATTTTGTTCTTGATCTGAACTATTTAGTTCTTTTTTAGTTGCATTTTTAGTCGTGCCACATAAAAGTACAACTATTATGCTACTAAATATGCGACTATCATGTCACTAAATATGCAATTATTATGCCACTAAAAATGCAACTGTAATGTTATTAAAAATGCAACTATTATAAATAAACAATTTTGTTCTTGATCTGAACTATTTAGTAGCATAATAGTTGTATTTTTAGTGGCATGATAGTTGAATATTTAGTAACATAATAGTTGCATTTTTAGAGCATAATAGTTGCATATTTAGCAACATAATAGTCGCATTTTTAGTGGCATAATAGTTGCATTTTTAATAGCATAATAGTTGCATTTTTAGTGTCATGATAATTGCCTTTTTTAGTAGCATAATAGTTGCATATTTAGTGGCATAATAATTGTATATGTAGTGGCATAATAAATGCATTTTTAGTGTCATGATAATTGCCTTTTTAGTAGCATAATAGTTGCATATTTAGTGGCATAATAATTGTATATGTAGTGGCATAATAAATGCATTTTTTAGTGTCATGATAATTGCCTTTTTAGTAGCATAATAGTTGCATATTTAGTGGCATAATAATTGCATATGTAGTGGCATAATAATTGCATATTCAACAGCACAATAGTTGCATATTTAGCAGCACAATAATTACATATTTAGCAGCATAATTACTACTATTTAATAGCACAAAGATCCGCAGTCTAGTTACACGTACTATCAATAATACAGTTAGTTAACATTAGAACTACCAGTTAGTTCTTGATCTTTTTGTTTCACAATTTCCGATACTATAACAACATTTTTGAGGATGCGTTCTTTATTTACGCATATATTATAATATAAATCACACGGAGTTTAAATAAATGCAGTGTTGCCATTATTACAAAATAATATACATTAGTCGCGTTTATTTGTTAGTTTTTGCGTTAATGTCATTATTGCTTGATTAATATTTCATAATAGAGAAAGGTCTCTTCCAATAACGTCGCTCTGTATTCGACTCATACATGCAGCATATAAAATATACATATACACAAAATGTGTTCAGCGATCTCCGGAATAATTTTAGACGCCATTTTTGCATTTTGTATAAAGGAAGCAGACGCGTAAAAAACGTAGCACCTGTACGAGATACGGAGGCAGTCACCGAGGGGTTAATCTCGCGCAATTAACAATACAGCGTTTTATCGCTGCAAAATTGCCGCTCGAGATAAATTCTTCGAGATATATTTTTCGGGATAAATCGCCGGTATCATAATTCGAGCGGCAACAAAACAACCGAATTGTCTTGGAATTTTCGACTACGCTATTCTACGCTGACGCGAAAAACGTGATTAAGACGATCGCTAAATCTCGAAGCTCTCACGGGCGATGACGTAACCGTGACGCCTTCCAATTCGTCAGAAAGCCACTGTCGTGTATTATTATGTCTTCTCGTAAGCCGCAGTTAAAAAGAAGCCTTTGACGTGAACCTACATTCTTACATCTAACGCTCCTGTGGAAATGCAGTTCCTAACGCGACGTTCTGTTTCTTGTCAGAGAAAAATTCATTTGGAACGCTGCTACACGGTGTCTTTTAACCCTTTGCACTCGAAGCTATTTTAATTCGAAATCCAAAATATGTTTTATGATTTCTATTTGGTATGATTTATTGATTATGATTTCTATTATATTATGATTTCTATTGTATGATTTATAACAATATTTAAAACTTTGCCGGCCGCTCATTTCTCGCATCGCCTTTACGCTGCCGCTGGCGAATTACTGAGACCGAGAGAAGCGAATCCTAAAGTCCTCCTAAATCCTCTCGGCAGGAAAATTAATTTACGTCTAAATTGCATACCAGCTGTTAGCCAAAAAATCCTAAGCTCAAAAATATTAGTGCTGGGCACCTACAAGCATAGTGGAAACATCGACGGTGCGCTGAGCCGGTGTCACGCGTACGTGACGCCGGCCGATAACCGTTGGCGAGCAAAAGTCACGCCAGCGTGACAGCGGCCGGCAAAGTGTTAAGATATTAACAAGCTCTTAATAAAGATTAGTATAAACGAATCTGAGATTATTAAAAATATTTTGAAAAATATTATACCAATTTTTAGTGGCGCCTCAGAGTCGCCACTCGAGTGCAAAGGGTTAATTTATGCCTCGACATCGATGTATTCGTTCACACCAATAATTGTTATCCTCTTTATCGTCGATCGGAGAAATATTTATACGAGATATTTGTAAACTTTATCTTCCGATTAATGTCACATTGGTACATTTATTTATAGATCTAGTGGGAGAAGAATTTCTTTGACATATTCCGGTGCATTATGGTTCCATTGACGTCACATTGAAACATCCAATTGCGCGAGTAACTTTTGTTCCATCTAGTCAAAGGAGAATTCGTTGAAAATTTTTCTAAATGACGTTATCCCGAGCACTTTTACGTGGGTTAAATCGTTTACAGCAATTACGTGATTTTGTATGCGCGTATGACGAGGCAGCGCGTTTTCAACAAATCTGTTTAATCCCCGGAGGAAGTGGCCACTTCATGAAATACCGTTCGCAATGCAGACGATTTTTCAACCGTTTTGAAAAAACTTCGAGTGCACTCCCATTTTCAATGTTTTAAACGTTTTTACTGACGCGAGTTGGCGATCTAATATGATACTAGTGATTCAATGTACAAAATACGTATGTGTAAACTGTTGTCCAAATTATTATTATCTACTATTATGATATAAATTATTATTATTATATTATTATTATATTATTCTTATATTATCATTATATTATCATTATATTATTATTATATTATTATTATATTATCAGTATATTATTCTTATATTATCATTATATTATTATTACATTACCATCATATTATTATTATATTATTATTATATCATTATTATATTATCATTATATTATTATTATATTATTATTATATCATTATTATATTATCATTATATTATTATTATATTATCATTATGTTATCATGATATTATTATTATATTATCATTATATTATTATCATATTATTATTATATTACCATTATATTATTATTATATTATCATTATATTATTATTATATTATTCTTATATTATCATTATATTATTATTATTATCTATTATTATTATTTTATATTTTTTATATTCTCTATATTACTACTATTTTCTATCTATACATAACATTTTATATTCAACATTTAATTAATACATAACATTTCATCATGCTGTTTCACAGACACGTCCAAACAAGAAAATAATCCCGATAAACACGCGTGCCATCTTATCAGCAATTTACATGATTATCGAACGCGATTAAATCATCATTAAAACAGAGTTCGTTTCGAGATAAATAAGTAATCGAAGCGAGATTTCGAGTGCCCTCTTCGCCTTAGGAATTTACGCGACAGCTCGAGGCTCGGGAGTTGTACGGTTCAAACAGATAAGAGCCAAGTTTCGTCATCCTCTATCATAGATCCTGGTTAGGACCTCCGAGTTCCTGTCCGAGAACGAACTCGATCGCCCGGCGTCGTTCGACTAAAAGATTCAGGCGCGGAAGCACTCAGGCTCCCAACACTTTCCATTCCGGGGACGAAAGAGTTAGCCGGCGAGGGGCGCGTGAAAAATTCAGGCGACGAGTTTACCTGCGGGCTTCGATTCGCTTCGCCGAAACCGAAGGGGACTCGGCCCGATAAGCAGCTTGTAATTCGTGTTTACATAATGCCCCCGTCCCTCTGCGTTTTCTTCTTCGAAGTAGGCCGCGAAACAGGTGAGTGTAGGATGCGCAATCGAGGAGAGCTAGGAGGTAGGGGACACTTGGGGGAGAAGTGCTCTATGGGTTATCAGAGGGAGAAACGAGCCGTATGTTTTCTATATTTGGAAAGCAGCATTTTCTATAAAACAGTATTCTTAACATGTTCAGCGCCACGTCACCTAAATATGGGTGACGCTAGTTTTTAAATAATTTTGAAAATTTATTTTCATTTTAATATATCCGAATAAATTGAATTTGACTAGGATGTTTCGGATGCGAAAGAATTCTAATTTCATCATCCCCTATGATCAATTTTAACTTTCTAATTTCACTTTAATTCATTACATTATTTTGATTTAGTGAAAAATTTGGTGGTCGATTGTTGGCGACCAACGTGTTAATTTTTGTTTAATTTTGTCATTGTAGCTATTTCAATCTTTCGATTTTAATTTACTAAAAGTAGCTTTTTAATGTACTAAAAGTAGCTTTTTAATGTACTAAAATTAGCTTTTTAATCTTTCTAAAAGTAGCTTTTTAATCTTTCTAAAAGTAGCTTTTTAATCTTTCTAAAAGCATAGAAAATGCTTAAGGAGCTCGTATTTGTTGTTTTAATCGTGGTGCAGAAATATCTTTAATAGAAAGAGAGCAATTTCCATCGGTTACATTTTCGATAAATTAATTTCGCGCTCGAATAATGTCAAATATTATTTTTTTAATTTCTAGAGTCGTCTTTCTAAAGACTTTATATGTCGAAAATGCAAAAGTGATTGTTTTCTAATGATTACGTATTTTTTGTGTTTTATTTATCATTGTTTATACTATTATTAATTATGCTATTATAAGTATATAATTATAATAACTCTTATAGGTTATTAGACGTTTTATTATATATTATAATTATAAGTATACAGTTATAATTATATACTTATAACTATAATATATAATAATACAATAATTATAATATATAATAATATAGTAATTATAATATATAATAATGTATACAATATAATTATAATTATGTACTTATAATTTTAGAAATGAAAATGTATAAAGAATTATTCTATATCATAGAGGGCAATATTAAAATAGCATGTACTATAGTAAAATCTTGAAAACAAACCAATTTTATTTTTCAGTGTTCTACTACGTCCAAAATCAAGTTTGATTAGCTTAAGAGTAATTTTGCAAAGAAATCGGTACGATTTATAATAAACATATTATTCATAATAAACACTTTAAAAGTATGATATAATATAATAAGTAATTGTATAATACATCGATCATTCTCGGCAACTATAGAAGCAAAACGTCACCATATGTTCTACTTATTTTTGTAATGTATAATACTAAACTTTATGTATATACTAAATACTATATAAATACTATATATAATAAATAAATACTATATATAATACTTATGTATATACTAAATAATTATGTATATACTAAATTTTATCAATGACCAAAAATTACTTAATTGACTCGAAATTGCCCTAAATCTGTCACCAAAAGTCTCGAAAATAACGCAAGTCATCCCCATCCTACGATTCCCGAATTCCTCGTCATCAAAGGATATGCGCCGTCAAATTTAAATAAACTACGCGCCAAAAACTCGCGCAACAGCGCGCGCTATTCATAACGAAGAGGAAAAAAAAAAGAATTCGACCGGAAGTTCGCCGAAGTTTTGTAGTTCTCAAGCGAGGAAACGACATAAATATGCACGAACTTCACCTGCCACTACTCCGCTCGCGAATTCTCCCTATTCGAACGGAGCACGCAGCTATCAGCTTGCTAAACGAGCCTCGAATTATCGTTCCGACTGGAATTCAATTTATGCCTCGGAATATACTGCATTAAAGTGATTTATTATCGTCGAGCGAGTTTGAAACTTTTTTCCTCCTTTAAGCAGCATAATCGTTGAACGATTATCGTCATTTTCGTACATAAAAGATCAGCGGCGGTTGGAATAAATGGGAATACTACTTCCAGTAGGTTACGGAAGAATGTATAAAATCGAACCAGTATTTACACGCCCACTTTTCTGCTATACATCTACCTTCCTAACAAGGAAATCGCAGATTAGTGCAATATTCGATTTACAGTGATTCGATAGCCTCGGAAAATAAATGTGCTACGTAAGGAGCATTACGGATGGTAAAAAGCTACTTAGTCGCTATTGGTTTGTATAATAGTCGTACTGTCTAGTCACGCTGTCGCAAAAACGGGAAATAAATCAGTCTGAGAATGTTAACAATTTTATCCAGTCAGAATATTAACGCCTCAGCAATGAGAATAATATTAGTCGCTCGCGGTACGTCTATTTATAGGTTGAACAATTTTCACAGCTTGCCAGCGGTGCTGCGTATTTATTTTATTTTTATTTTATTTTTATTCTATTTATTTTATTTTTATTTTATTTTTATACTATTTATTTTATTTTTATTTCATTTTTATTCTATTTATTTTATTTTTATTTTATTTTTATTTTATTTTTATTTTATTTTTATTTTATTTTTATTTTATTTTCATTCTATTTATTTTATTTTAATTTTATTTTCATTCTATTTATTTTATTTTTATTTTATTTATTTTATTTTTATTTTCATTCTATTTCTATTTTATTTTTGTTTTATTTTATTTATTTTATTAATCTCGACAGGTACCTAATATTTAAAAAATTATATAATAATATCGAAGCTTGCAGTAGCTCAATTGGTGAATGTTCTAAATTTTCACGTGAAACTGTTTCGGAAACCCGGCCATGTACCTTTCCGTTCCACCCGGTTCATTTCATTCGAAATCTTCGCACGGGCAACACCTTGTCCGACTCGTCCCACTGTCTTTTCCATTGATTTAAATAATGCAAGTTCCCCGAGAACTCCGTCGGAAGCGACAGGAGGATCGAAGATAATAGAAGAAGCCGGCGCGCAGTGTCGAGGGCTCGGCCGTTTCAGAGAATCAAATTCGAGAAAGACACGTCTGGGGCCACGTGACGCCCCAGAGATATTTCCTTCCGGCGCTCCATTCCGTTTCACAAATTTTTCCCCTCTTCCTTGTTCTCTCCGGTAGCTCGCGCATTCCGCTCGTTTCACCTTTTATTCGGCTCCGGAGACGCGGCCCGAATGTCACGGGACCGAGATCACGGACAGAGATAAAATCATCTGTCGGCCGACATAGGACAGTCCCGGGGAAAACGGCGAATACTTTGCGCGTGGACAAGGACAGCGAGCTGACACTTATGATATCGGATCGTTCTCCGTGCAACAAAAATTCACGGGACAACGGGGGTTGTTGAGAATCGTCGCGGAGCCTGCGGCAATCCTTGGTGCAGGTGCATGAGATCGAGATTTGGGTCATCCCCTAAGTCGTGTTGTTGCTTATCGCGTTTCGTATATAGAGTGGGGAGCAAAATTGAGTCGATACTTTTAACGTGGTAGGACGTTTTTAGGACTGGTCAGATGACTTGAATTTTTCTGGAAATGTTGGGGACGCTAGTTTACTGTACAATGACTGAAATACTGTCTTTTAAATTTTACTATTATTAGGTTATTATTATTTACTATTATTAGATTATTATTATTTACTATTATTAGACTATTATTATTTACTATTAATAGACTATTATTTAGTATTATTAGCCTATTATTATTTACTATTATTATTTACTATTATTATTTACTATTATATGACTATTATTATTTACTATTATTGAGATTAAAAACTGTAAGAAAATTGTCATTTTTTTGTTCACTTTTTTATCTGAGTCTATAATGAAAATTTTGAAAATGCATGTGGTACTTCTTGGTAACTTATATGCACGCTGACATACAATAAATTGCTATATTATAATACAATAAATTACCACATTTGCATAAAAAAGTACCGCAATGATAAGTGTAACTTTATCAGCACGTTATGAAAACATTAATTATTTCATTTATTTGTATTTGAGAGTTACTTTTATTTTTAATCCATTAACACGTTGAGCGCCGCGTAATCCAATCCAATTAAATAATAAAAGTGATAATTTTGGGATATAAAAATATGCATTAAGATTTATATAACACTAATTTTAGTGCCACTTTTAATAATAACCATACCCTATGTACGCCGGATAGCGTAAATGTCACCCTCGGTAGCAGTAGAATCCGCGCGAAATTCGCCGGCGGCAGCGTAAAGACGATGCGAGAAATAAGTGGCCGGCAAAGTGTTAAAATAAATCAGATTATAAAATATAACCTAGCTTCGACACGTGTTTCACCTTAGGCTCCAACAGAATAAATGCAGTCAATTTTTATTTTGCGCGAAAGCCCTCGGCGCAGCGATCGAACCATCCAAATACAGTAGTACCATATCCAGCAAGTATAGCAAGTATAGTGGAATCAAAATCCGTGCAATAACAGAGCACCGGTAACACGTCGTCGTCGTCGGACATCTGCAAGCCCGAGACCTCTCGCGGTCGGAAACTCGAAAATTCAACGAGCGCGATGACATTCCGCGCGGGCAGCATCTTCGAGGGAACCTGTTCCCTAATTAGCGGACTTCCCGGCGCAAAGACGTTTTTCCCCGAGCATGGAGAGCTTTCTCGAGAGCAGCTCTCGAGCTTTCGAGCATCTGCCGTTGCAATCTACGTGGAAGAGCCGTGTGCGCGGAAGAGCCTCTCTCCTCTCTCTCTCTCTCTCTCTCTCTCTCTCTCTCTCTCT
>CM052148.1:15858978-15877175 GCA_028455555.1 Augochlorella aurata | reverse complement strand
TTAATTAATATTATACGAGATTTAATATTATAATATTAATTAATATTATTCGAGATTTAATATTATAATATTAATTAATATTATACAAGGATTAATATTACAATATTGACAACAGAAGGCACCGCTAAACCGTAGCAGCGATTCATTATCCATTGCATTCTTTCAAATCGTACAACAGATTCGATCCAAAGGTCTAAAAAGGATAGAAAATGTAGGTTAAAGTTCAGCACCGCGGTGTACCATTAGCGTTTCCACAAGAACGAACTTTTATTCACTTTCTGCTGGCTCCCGCGCGACACAGTGATGTCAGGCATCACGGGCTTACCGGTTCAAACTCGCAAACAAGCTCTTTAGCGAGCGCAAGGTTTCTTGAAAATCCGACTGCTAAAAATTGTATTATAGTCGGCGAATTAAAAATCGCCCTGACCGCGAGGACCGTGGCCGCGGAGCCATTTTCCTTTCGAGAACCACTTCCATGTACGTTCGACCGCGTCGTCGCGCCGAAAGCCTTTAACGACCGAAAGAGCTGGAGCCGAATGGCGGCGGGACTCGCCGGGATCCGGTTCTCCAAGTTCTTATTTTTAGTCGGACGGCACGCCGACTCCGAGACAAAACGCGAAAGCGACGTCGAAATAATTTACATCGATTTCTAAATCCGGCATGCTCGCGGGACCTTATAATCGAACGCATCGACCCGGCCGCCGCGCCGAGCCGCATCGATCACGGTTTATTGTCTGCCGATTGATTTTTCTCATTGAACCTTGGAACGTCCGAGCGTTAATTTCATATTTTTTTTCTCCCTTCCCTCCGCTCCATGACGAGGCGTCACGATGAACGCACGCGATCAATTAATGACGGCCTGTCCGTGCACGGAATTATTGTTCTATCCACGGAAGGTGTGTTGTAACGCCGTCCTATCGCTTTTAACGTGCAAACACCAGTCTGCAAGGATAGAAGAACTAACTCGTGACACATCTAAACAGGTGCCGCACACCTGGAGGCAGCAGGTTCTTTCGCGAGTCTCTTTACAATAGACACACAAGGTGATTAAAAATTCTTACGATGTTTATAATGGTCGCTGAGATCGGTAATAACGTTCGATAATGGGCATTCGAAGATAAAAACGGACGAGTCATTTTACGATGCGACGGGGTGTATAATTTCGCGTTGTCTTGCCGCTGGCATTCGCCTGGAACTGTAAGGGAATCGTCTCGATTCCGCGAGGAATAACGCCGCGTTTGAAATGCCCATCTCGGTCTTAATCCTAGCATGGAAACCTTGAGAAAGAGGATGCTAAGAAGCGTTAGAAACCTTAGGTTGTCGAAACGAATGAATACGCGAGCCGCAAACCGAGCGAGTATTGCGCTGCACTGTGCAACGACGATTCTCTATTCCGTTCGAAAACACCGCGGTTTCCTTCGTGTGAGAGAAACGGGGATCGGATAAATCAGGACCGATCGTTATCGTAAAATCTTGCCAATCTCGGCGGGACGATTCTCTTATAATGTAAATTCTCAAGGTGTGAAGTTGTGCACAGAGGATATGTACGCGGTTTCTTATGTTTAATACATGAGCTTGCTAATTCGGAATTCGAGTGTGCTACGAGCTTGTTTATTATTATGCATCGAGTATTTTAATAGATCAGTGCACGGTTGAGTAATTAAACATTGATAAATACTGATACGTAATGTTGATACCCAAAAATTAATTATTTATTCCGGTATTGTTACGAGCGGAGTGCGGGTCTGTTGCAAATGCTTGCACTTTATGCAATGAAAATGCTGCTGTACAAATATCTGATATTAGCAATGGACAAAGGAGCGCGATGTTTCTTTATTCATTATATTAATTTGATTGTGAACGTACGGTTATCGTATATTTTATAAATATTGTTTAATTATTTTATATTCATCCCAATATATTCTACTATTAATTTACAACAGGTTATGTAGTTATTGTATATTTTATAAATATTGTTAAATTATTTCATATTCATCCCAATATATTCTACTATTAATTTACAATAGATTATGTAGTTACCGTGTATTTTATAAATATTGTTGAATTATTTCATATTCATCCCAATATATTCTACTATTAATTTACAGTAGGTTATGTAGTTACCGTATATTTTATAAATATTGTTAAATTATTTTATATTCATCCCAATATATTCTACTATTAATTTACAACAGGTTATGTAGTTATTATATATTTTATAAATATTATTTAATTATTTTATATTCATCCCAATATATTCTACTATTATATTATAATTTACAATAGGGTCTCGATGCGGAATAATTATTTTCTTAAATCAATTTTAAGAAGTAGATGTTGAATGAGATTCGAATGTTCTTATACTATTCTAATGTCTAGTAACAATACTAAACTATCGCCGTAAATAGTTCCGACGTTTATCGTAATTTGTTAGGAGGCGTATGGAAATTTGATTTGTAAAAATATTCGACACGAAGCGAGCGTTTCTCGGCTAAAGCTGAGGAAAATGGTGTTGTATAGGCGAGTAAACGCCGATCTCCTCAAATATTAGCTTCCTGTAATTCTCTTTCGTAGAACTGCTGCAAACAATTTCCAAGAGTACTTCTAAATTACCGAAGGCAATTCTTCGAAACCGAGTGCGCATGTTAAACGAAAATTCAGTCGGTGTTAGAACTGGCAAATCATCTCTTACGGATTTTCCTAGAATATTTCTTCTTTTAATAATTTTAATAAATCGGAAACAATTTAACAATATTCGTGAATTTTTCTAAAGAGACTGATCTAGATTTAAACGTCCGATGAGCTGGAACCTTGCAAAAAAGGGCTCGACCTTCCAAGAAATATATTTCTTGGGAAATATATACAGGGAAGAACAATTGAGCAATTATTATTCAAATTAAATATTATTCAAAAGAATTGAATTCTATCTGTTCCTATACGTGTACAGGTAACAAATACTTTATATCGCTTCCAAGTCGTTCCCCTAATCATATGCACTGTTCAGGAATTTAGGATATTCATATTTTGTCAATTAAATAGTCAATTAAAATAATCAATTAAATATTTTGTTAAACTCTAGCCCTTAGTTCGCGTGCAATATACACATACTGTACGCGTTAAACTAATTCATATATTTCAGCAAGGAAAAAATTACAACTGAAAGAAAAACGTCTGGATTAACTCGAACGGCACCCGAGGCTTGAATAGTTCATTAAAACATGCGAGCTTTTACTCGCGAAAACGTTCATTTGTACGCAATTATGCAGCTGGCAATACTCTTTTCAAGAGTAGATTTGAAGAAGTACTTAAAGCGAACGTTGAATTTGATAATTTACAAAAGAAACTGAAATATATTCTTCCTCTTTTATTAAACAAATTCTGGCTCAAAAAAAAGATTATCTAAAATATTGCACCATTTAGGGCCGTTAGCAATGTTTCTCATATTCGTTTACATACCTGAAAATATAAATAAATTTAATATATAAAATCATGCTGTACAAGCAGAGGAAGTACATTGATATGTTTTTATTATTACGGTTCTCATCGAAAATTGAACAAAAATTATGGACAATCAGCGCTATCAAATTTTATTAAGATTTTTATGCCCGCTGGCTCAATGGCCTTTGAACATTGAAATGTTTTTATTATTACGGTTCTCATCGAAAATTGAAAAAATGATGGACAATCAGCGCTATTAAATTTCATTAATATTTTTATACCCGCTGTCAGTATGTGAAACAGATACATTCTTTGTTAAACAGAATATATACTGCGATAATAAATATGGATGAAATTTATCATAGGAAAGTTATTTTTCTAAACATTGCTTAATGCATTAATTTCTCGGTAATAAAATCCGAACTACATCTTTCAAATTCCCCAAATATCAAGCCATGTGCCATAGTCAGATATTCTACTTCACTTTCACCCTAACAATCGTTTTCCTCAAGTCAATTCTACTCATTTCAAAATTATAAGTCAACAATAAGCGAATCTTCGTAAAAATCCTAACTGGCACAGTCAACTGTATAAAAATTTAAACTTAAAAATTCATTTCGTAACAACGGATCCGTTCCCGTCGCCCGAAGTAAAAATAAATATATCATCGAGTTTCCTCCAACTTCCTAAAAATCAATATGAAACATTCCCAGTATCGGATGCGTAAAAACCGACACGACGAACGATCACTATCCATATACTTAACAATTGCAGCAACGGCCAATGCAACTTCAGCACTCGCGACATACCGTTTCAGCAGGGAAAGTGAAAGTCCTCGCTTTCATTTTTGATAGAGCCGACTAGACGAATAAAAGATTCGCAATCCAGCCTACGCGATTCAAAAATCAATAGAATTACAAAAATATCTACACAGAGCTGTTATTCCAATACTACCTATCAACGTTATCTATATTCAAACACCGGAAACATCGGCCGATCTACTGCAGACATGAAATAACCTCACATTACAAATTCCAACGTACATTTGTGTCCTAAAAACAGGAGAAATGGCGGGTATTGGATATAAGCAACGACAGGAGTAAAACGAATCGAGCTGTCTCCCCATAAAATAGAAAATTCCATGGCACGCGTAGTAGATATTCGACGGCGACCGTGCGAAGTCGCGCAGCGTTCCGACGTACACAAGTAGGAGAAGCGAAAAGGAGCACGTTGTAAACAGACATCGCGGGCACAGCTGATAGGGAACAAGCGGATTGGCGCGAAGACGTCGAATACGAGACAGAGAATGCACGACAGGAATTATCGACGCGCGCTGCTCGAGTATACTGCTATATCAGCTCCAGCGATCAAGGTCGCGAGGCGAGGGTCTTCCGCTACGTACATATGTTCAGGAAGCCGATGGACACGAGTCTAAAGACTCGGCTCCAACGAGCCCAGCTCCGTCGTTAATTCCCGTGGACACTCATCCGTCTCGGCAATAATCGATTCGAGCGAACAGAAAAGGATCTCCCGATATTTCCCATTAAGAACTCGAACGCTCCGCACCAAGACGCAACGGCGCGTCGTTTCGTGGCTAGCTACGTTTTCCTCGCGAGACAGTGCCCCACAACAGGTGAATCAATTAGCTACAATCGAACATCTGCTCCGCATTTGTCAACGTTCTCCGCGGAATCCGGGTAGAACTTTAGTTTCGTAGCTCAGTAGAGAGTGGTGATATAACCGACGTTCTCGCGAATTAAGAAAACCTGGAGCAAAGACGTATAGAAGGAATCACAGGTCTCGATAGCGCTGCTTGGAATAACGGAGCGATGTTACGGTGATTGGAAACCGGACCGTAAAGTACTTCGGAATTCCGATAGGAAAGGGCAGCAGCATCGATAACGATCCGCGTCTCGTCTCGTCTGGTTTCAGGGGAACGCGGCGCGGCTCGCCGTGCGAATTTCCGTCAGTCCGCTGTCAAATATTTGTCGGTCATTTTCGGGGCCCGTACGTAACCTGTCACGCAATCTAGAGCTGCAACCACGGCCGCGTAGTTTTCCCCTCGAATTTACGTGACAGTGACGAGAGCGGAGCCGTTTACCAGGCGAGAGGAAACACGGAGAGACGACGAAGATCCCGGCGGCCGATCGAGATACCCGTCTGTCAGGAGAGACCGATAGGACAGGAATCCCCCCATGGAATTTCCCATGGGCAAAGTAGGAGAAAGCGAGACGGAGAGGAACCGCGTGTTCCGTCGCGCCGACGCGCGACGCGACTCGAACGCGACTCGACTCGTCGTTTACAGCTCTCGCTCACCTGCGAATCGTCCGCGTATCGTTGCGGCCAAAGCTGGACTAAAATGCGGATCCAGGTGCTGGACAGCTTTCCTTTCCTCTCTCGCTCGCTCTCCCTTTCTCTCTCTCTTTCGCTCTCCCTCTCTCTCTCGCGCGCTATTTCTCTGTCTCTCTTTCGCTATCTCTCTGTCTCTCTTTCTCTCGCGTGACCCGTGTCCCTCGACTCGCCGCGTTCCCTCTCAAGAACTTCCGCCCGACGTGCTCGCACTCTTTCCTCCTTTGGCTAACTCTATGGTGGAAACGTCACCTCCGCTTCCTAGTTCCCGAACTGATCTCGTGAGCGCAGCTCCGAGCGAAAACCCGCCAAGACGCCCGGGCGTTTCGTCGCATTCGTGCACGAACAGTAACTGACGGCGGCGGCTTCGTCATCCGAGCGATCAGTACGGCACCTGAGCGCGCGTACACTCCAGCAGACCGACTCCCCGGCGGACCAATCGGAACGCGACCCCGTCCGGCACGCGCATGCGCGAACTACCGACACAAGGCGGCACCGTTTGAATCGCTCGATCGCTGAATACCAGTGTAGGCTCGTTTGATAAGTTTCTGCTGTGTCAGCTATGTTATATTTGCTCTGGAAATATTCATGCGCGCGTGGGAAAGTATGTGTTCATGGTTCAGGCTATATTGTAAATGTTGTATGGCTTCGAAGTACGTAATCGGAAGAAGTGGAGGAAGGAGTGGGCGATGATTTTTGGAATATTGATTTTTTACATGTTTGCGAGTCTGTGTATATTAATTGTATGGATTCAGAATGGTGAAACGTTAAGATATGTTTGATAGAAAGATTGTTGAATTAATGTTAGGATTATGGGTACTTGAATACAAACGGTCCTGCTAGAAAAACATTGTTATTTTTTAAATATTTGTAGTATAATTCCGTTCAGGGGAATTTTACTCTTAGGACGCACCTGTTAGGTTCATTCTCTAATGAAAGTACACTTTACTGATATACACGACCGCTTGAAAATTTATATAAATATAATATATAGTTTCATTTATTCCTCGTTCTTTTTGCAGTTGGAATCTGGTAAGTAATTAAATAAGTTTTATGCAGTAATTTATGAGATAAAAATGTTTAACCATCAACATTTTTTAAACAAATTCATTCTTGTAACAATTGTTAACATAAAAAATGTGTCCTTTGTATATTGTATTACATTGTAAAAGGTGTGTTAATTTTGTTAAAAGATTAACGATTGGCACTTATTGTATAATTACAATAAATATATATTATTAAATATTTCAAAATAAATTATTGAATAATCATATCTGTTAAATATCGAGGAGAATCCCTTTTTCCAAATGTATTTGGTTTCCGAGATGAAAAACAGCTCCGGTATTTTTGGAGCACCCTGTATATTGTAAGTTCACTGTTCCTTGACACGGATTCGTGGCTTCGCGATTGTCTGCCATTCGCTGCCAGATGGCACCTGTTGTTTCATTCGTTCCAACTGATGGAAACCACGCGTGGAAATAATTTAACCACCGAGCAGTCGAAATAATTTATTTGCGATTTTATACGAACATTGCTGAAATATATATTTAAAAACTTCTCGCAACTTTTATTGTCATATATACACAATCTAAATTTATATAATATTTACGAAGAAATTAATTTTCTTAGATAACAATAAAAACATATTTATCCACTTAGTCATTGCGATTGTAATTACTAATTAATAAAATTAGCAATTTTTACCATATCAAAGTTTTGATATTGAGAAAGTCATACGGAAAATTGATTAAATCGTGTATAATAAATAAAAATATGTATACATTCTCTGGCAAACATTCCAGTTTTAACTTTTAATTAAAGTTATGTTTGCTTTCCAATTTTCTCCCGGCGTTTGAATGGTTTTATCAGTTAATATCAGCTATTCACATTTATCAATTCCAGAGCGTTTCTTCCACCAATGTTTATCAAGGACTCCATCGGTCGACTATGAATATTCGTTTAACTATACCGGGACCCCTGACGCATATTTCCCGATCAATGCGTTAATGCAATTCCATTTGATAAATTGAAAACGCCTCATAAAATCAATAACATTTAAAATTTCCACTTGGCCATAACGTCATTCTAGTTTCAACTATTAATCTGTTCTAACCATTAACAAGATGACTAAATATTTAATATTTTTCTTAATTAATGTTATGTAATATTTAACTGTAAACATTTTTTTATAAAACTATAAATGTTATTTTTATTATTTGGAAGTATATTGTATTTGACTTTATAACATGTTTTTAAGATAATACCAAATACCTCGGTCAAACTGTAAACAATTTCTCCATTTCTGCATTTCTGGCGTCTTGGAGTATCGATTACCACGTTGTTTCCACTACGAAATTCATTGAAATTCTAAGCACGAGCGTCTGCTTCCGTTTCGTCGGACCTTCGCGTCTACGATCTCTTGATCGAAGCCCATCCACACCGGACACGATAAGTATGGCACGCAATCATGTAGAACGCAAACAACATTAATAGTTTTCCTGTCTCGATTATGCATCTGTGACTACGTGCTGCGATTTTTGAGCGGTCTTCTCCAAATAAACTTATTTACGTATGCTACTCTGCGAATGCAAAAATTCGTATCAACAAATTTGCTGCCAACCAGTTACAATAACCTTATAAAACTGCGCTATGTACACATAATTATCGACGATAAGCTACGTTAATTCAATATTGAATTCGGTGCAAGTATCATTTATTGTTTCAACATTGATATAATTTTTTAAAAATGAGAAAAGCTTGTTAAAAATGGAGGAATATGTCGTAGATTAATTTGTAATATATAAATTATATACGATATGAATTACGTAGAATTCAATACTGAATTCGGTACAAGTATCATTTATTGTTTCAACATTGATATAATTTTTTAAAAATGAGAAAAGCTTGTCAAAGATGGAGGAATAGATTAATTTGTAATATATAAATCATATACGATATGAATTACATAAAATACAATACTGAATTCGGTACAAATATCATTTATTGTTCCAATATTGATATAATTTTTTAAAAATGAGAAAAGCTTGTTAAAAATGGAGGAATATATCGTATATAAATTTGTAATACATAAATCATATTTATATATGAACAAAGAAAAATTGAGCAGAAAGTTATTATACAAAAACTTTGCGTATATACAATAGCCAAATGAATTTTCTCAATTTGATGTTATTGTGACTAGGAAAGTTGGCTTTTATTTGGAAATAGACAACACACGGTGTGACGTAGGAAAAGTCATTATGACGAGCAGTCCCTCCGAAACGATCGATGGCATTGCCCAACCGCATCGCGCGTTTCACTATCAAAGAATGCATTGATTTTGCTGCATCACGAAATTGGCGTCGACACTCTTTCCGAATATACTATCAAAACTGTGTCAAAAAGTCGTCTTCTTGCGCAGCGCGTTCGATTCGCGCTGCGTAAGCGCTAACAATCCGTGTTATTGTACTAGTATGTTTGTAAGATATTATCATAATAGAACATAAAAAAATAAGGTCGACGTGACTTTCTCTTTCGAAAGAAAGATTTTGGAAAATAGAAGAAAAATAGGATATAAAATAGAATATATGGAATGGAAAATAGAATATTGCTCCTTTTAACTGAAGTCATAAGAACATCAACAAATAATCAAATTTTTAGAAAAATTGATATTCTTATATTTTGGGTGTAGCTTGACTCGAGTATTTGTTAAAAAATAAATAATACAAAATGGAGGATTTATGATTATTGGACTAAACGCTTTCGTTAGGTTCATTTGTGTTAAGAGCGATTATACTCGAGCGATGCGTGTAATATGCAATTAATTATTTAGTTAATTACGAGTATTATTAGGAAGGAAAAATCTTTTAAGCATGTGGTTTTTTTTAATTATTGTGGACTTCATATACGTCGTTGCTAATACATGTATTTATTGTAAAACTAAATTCTACAATACATATTGTTATTATATGTCATTTTCTCTCTCTCTCTCTCTCTCTCTCTCTCTCTCTCTCTCGCTCTCAACTAGCATAATAAACTAATTAATTAAAAATCTGAAAAATGATACAAATAAGGAACATCTCGCCATATTTAGTGTCCACTTGCCAGTCAAACTCGCGTCCAACTTCGTTCCCTTTGTGTAAAATCGTCGCACGTGTCGCATAGGATATCAAATACACAGAACCCGGTAAATTACGACGTCCACAAACAAAGCTTCTGCGCACACAGCCACCAGCCTTGGAGCACACCGAGGCTCGTATAATAATAAATGTTTTCCCGAGCTGTACATTTTGCAGTGCGTTTTCTACGCTGTTCTCCGAATTGCCTCTATACAGATCAGTTATTAACAAAAAGAAACGTAGAAAATTGCACGAACTCAGCCGCACCGTTTCTCTGGGCCAAGATTATCTATTTATATTTACCGAACTCCACTAGGACACGCAGAATCTAAAAGAACGAGAGGAGCAACGCGATCGATTTTACCATCGTTAGTTTACTACCAATGTTAGTTTACTACCAATGTTATAGTTCCGTCAACGAAGTTGATTTATCTTTACGGGAGTTCTCGGGCGTTGTTATTAAATTTACACGGGGAGAGTGTCGCTGCAGTGGCCGCCGGGACCGAACCTACAGGAAGTCGAGACGTTTCTAGTCGCGAGCACGTGTACCGCCACTTCGTTGAAACAGTTCGAAAAACTAACTAAATATAGCCTACGAGCGGCGCTATTGTTAGGTTGCCTACGTTTCCGTAGGCCCCATCTTTCGTTCGAAGTTGTCCTCGCACGATCGCCGCGAATTTATGGGATCTCCAGAGATTTCGGCACTCGCGCGGCGAACATGCGCCCCAAAACAGAAGAACACGGTGGTTGTAGCTGAGTCAGTGTGCGAAATGTTTGCAAAGTTTTAAAGGAACTACATATTCAGAATCTGAAATGCAACATTGTTACACGGTGATCTAATCACGATTTATTATACCCATTCTCATCGCACTCTTTGTCAAACGCAGCTCCAGTTGCAATAAACTAAAATTTGTTCCATCAAGCTCTTTAGAAAAGGCAACGCGTCTAGAACAGGCTACCTGGAACAGACTGGAAAGAGTCGAACACCGTAGGAACTATTCCGCGATCGACGCGTCAACGTCGTCGGCCAAGGCCGGACAATCGCGTTGTTCGAAGAAGATCGCCGAAACGGGAATCGATTTCCTAGATCGCGGAAAGCGACGCGGAAATGCGGCGCGCGCCGGCGCGAGCTCGGCCGAGCGAAGGCTTCGCCGTCCTTGCGCACGCAGTCTTTCGAAACGATATTTTTAGAGAAGTGAGTCGCTGGCCGCAAGTAGCGACGGTAGTCAAGTGTCGTCGTTGACCCCAACGAAATCGCGCTCTGCGAAGAAGAAGAAGACCAGAGGACTCGGATGACCGGCAACATCCGGTGAGTATCGCGATCCCGGGACACCGGAACAACAACGTCGCCGGAAACCTCGCCGGAAACGTCCCCGAACGTCGCGTCATCCGCATCGATCCGCTCCGTTCCGCGATTCCCGACATCCGACGCGTCGCTTATCCCTCGTGGTATCGCGTCGCGCGAACGACGTCGCCGTGCACGACCGATCATCTTCCGTTCCACGCAGTAAACCGGCCCGGTTATCGGGCTGCCTTAATGGAACTAAATTTGGATCGCGCACCGAAGTGCTCGGTGCACCTATTTATGATGTATTTATGGCACCGGGCTGGTTTGTTTTGCTCGGCGAACCGTCGCTGGGACGCTCGTCCTCTGTACGTTCGATTTTCAGGTTATCGAACGAAATTCGCCGATGTATTGACCCCGGGGATGGTTCTCTTACTCGAACGCGGCTGGAATCGTAGACTCGGTGTTGTTCCTCGGGCCAGTGAATTTATATAACGACGAGGCGACAGCCGACCGTCTTCGCCAGTTCTTTGTTTTTGTTTGTACGTGCCGCGGAACGACGCACACCGCCGGTTTCGATCGTAGATCGAGTTATATTTAAGAGTATTTACATCGACCGCGTGCTACACGGAGGGACGCCGCGCCGCGCTCGTAAAGCTTCTTCGAGGATTCTTCGCCAGCGGCTTTGATCTCTGCTAGAACGCAAGCTGGAAATATTTCGAGCCTCGAGAGTGGAGACGGAAGAAGTCTGTTGGCTTTCCTATTGCTCGTTTCCCGTTCTTTCGAGTTTTCTTTGCTGCGAGCAGCAGTGCAGCCTTTACGCTTTATCTGTCGGCAGTTTTCTCAAAGTGGAGATCCATATTGATCCGTATAGATCCGTATAGATCCGTATAGATCCGTGTAGATCCTTATAGATCCGTATTGATCCATATAGATCCATATTGATCCATATAGATCCATATTGATCCATATTGATCCGTATAGATCCATATTGGTCCGTATAGATCCATATTGGTCCGTATAGATCCATATTGAACCGTATAGATCCATATTGATTCATATTGATCCATATAAATCCATATTGATCCATATAGATCCATATAGATCCATATTGATCCATATAGATCCATATTGATCCATATAGATCCATATAAATCCATATTGATCCATATAGATCCATATTGATCCATATTGATCCATATTGATCCATATTGATCCATATTGATCCATATTGATCCGTACAGATCCAAATCGCTTCGTCCAATAATTGTTGAAGAGCAGTTTCATCGAAAATTGAATTATTTGGATCATCATAATGTAATCATTTCTTCCGAAGGTAGAAACGAAGTTACAACGCTGAGTCGTTGAAAAGCCTATTGATGGAGTTTCGGTAAATGAGGTGTTCACATAAAGGTCTGGCTTCTAAATATACCGGCTGACCTGGTCCGACTTTTTTCTTTCGTGCCAATTCATTCTTCGTCTCTCTTTCCTATTCTCGTTGAGCCTCACCGAAGCACGCGCGCTCTGTGCAGTTAATTGTATTATTGTAAATCGGTAGCTGCCGATCTATGGACTCATTTATCTTGGCACGTGTTCTATCGCGGAGTGCCGGACCAGAAGGGAAATAACAGCTTCGCGAAAATGAGAAACGCGCGGCGATGGTGAAAAAGTTTGAAACGATTTTCAGCGCGTGTTCTATTCTCGTATGAATTTATGGCTGGATGGTATAGCGCGATGTGTTTGTGCAAAAGTTTTGGTCACTTCGAGTTTACTAATCGATTGATTAATTTTGAGGATTTATTTATTAATTAAGGATTGATTGATCCTTTGCATTCGAGTGACGACTATGAGGTGACGCTAACAATTGCTGCATTATTTTCAAATGGATAAAATTTGTTATTAAATTATTTTAAATAATTTAATATTTATTAAATTTGTCTGTTTTTGATAAATTGTCAGATAATAGAAGTCTTTTGTACACGTTCAATTTCATATGAAACAAATAAAAATAATCATACCAAATGGAAATAATATAGGTTGGAATAAATGGAATTAAAATAGTCTCGAATGCAAAAGAAATATAAACAAATTCTACTTACAAAATCGTAGTAGACACAATTTTGCCATCATAATTTTGTGTATCTAATTCGTTTATGTTTTCAAATATATTACTATGTTTGGAAACAACGCTTCCCGCCATCCGATCATAAAATGCATTAAAAACTATTAACAAAACAAGCGCAATGTTTAAAAAATAAAAAGACAGTGTGAAAGAGTGACCTAAGCTCGAAATAATGAGCAATAGTGAGAATATATTTTATCTACATTTGTCGTTGGTTTCGACGCATTAGATTATCTGTAGGGGAGGCTAATTGGCCAGTGAGGTTTGTCGAGTAATTCCCACTAATTATTTTAATTATCCGAGCATTCGAGGAATAACTAGCTCACCATTTTATGTGTCACTGTGAATCACCTGTTTGTTTCATCGTAGTATTTTTTCGCATTCGTGACAAAAATTGGCGCGTACCATATGAAACATGAATAATTTCTAAAAATATAAAAACAGTGCTGTTTTATTCCAGAACTACAACGCGTTGACCGAGAAATAAATTTTTACTCGGCTCCTGTTTCTTAGAATTTCTTTAAAATAAAAATTTTATTCTGCAGAAATCAATGTATATATATACACACATTGGAATTTTTTCATTATATTTTTTTAAATCTTCGCGATCTAAATTATTTATTTCTCAAACACTATTATACTATTATGTAAGCTATTGTTATACTATTATATAAAGGCTACAGTATTTGTTATTATTATTTGTAATTATTACTATATTATTATTATTATATTATTATTGCTATATTAGTATTATTATTATTATAATATTATTATTATTACTATATTATTATTATATTATTATTACTGTATTATTATTATTATTATATTATTATTACTGTATTATTATTATTATATTATTATTACTATATTATCATTATTATAGTATTATTACTATATTATTATTATTATATTATTATTACTATATTATTGTTATTATTATTATTTTCTGCATTGTTCCAGACTAGTTAGTCGCTCGCAGGAAGTCAGGAGCACCGAGGGACGGTAGTCCTCGCGATAAATTAACGATTTGAGTGGAATAAGTGCGGAATGGGTGCGACCGGCAGTAGTAACAGTGCACCGCCTCCGCCTCCGCCATTGAGGCCGCGGAGCGAAGAAACATTTATCTATGGGACAGAGGAATCCTGCTGTCCGGAGTACACGAACGAAAATATACGACAAAGGACGAGGACCGGCGAGTTCGACGTGGGTGAAGAACCTCGATCGCAGGTTAAATTTAAAACGAATATATTTATTGGTCTTGAGAACGACTCGAACAGCCAGCTAGAAGCCGGAGAACGTTTTACGCGGTATATACAGGGTGTAAATAAACTATGGCCGCGAACTTTAACGGCCGATGGTGCTTTATGAAGAGAATCGAGCCGTCTTGGCGGTGATCGTCTGCCTGGAAAATAGTCGTCTCGCGGATTTCCCGATAGCATTCGCGCGAGGGGGTTTATTAAAATCGTACGGGAACGAGTGTATTTCAGAATGGGTAATTTTAGATTACGCCTTACGTATTATCGATTATTTATTCTGAAAAAGGTATGCTCGTGTACGCGGTATTCTGTATTGGCGATTATGAAGGAAACTATCGATTCGCGAAACGAATGGTAATTTGGTCGTTTTAAAATGGGTATAGGTCATCCGATGCTTTGTATAATTATTATTTATTCTGGCTCGGAGTTTATGAAATTGTATAAATAAGCGGGATTCGATTGAATTTGTTTCAAATGTATATAATGCTCTGTTAAATGTACAAAGGATTTTTATCGAGAATTTGTGAATCAATTTTCGGTGAAATTGACAGAATTTTCGTGAAAGATGTGACAATATTTATTGAGCACCGATCTCGAAATTATTTATTAAAAGTTAATAATAATTATATAATTTTAATATTATTAATTATTTTTTAAATAATTTTTATATTGATGGATTTGATATACGAATTGCAAGAGAATTGCACCATAATAATCTCAACGAATTGCAATAAACAATACAGTAATGGTTTTGAATTTTTTAAATGCATTTTTTATTTTGCATTTGGTATACTCATTCTTATCATAAATGCATCAAATTTGCATTCTAGTAATTAATGTCATAAGTCTTACCCTCTCTGTCATTGTTTTTGTTTTTTTAAATAAATTGTTTCGATTTTATCGAGTTCTCGTGATCTTTAAGTAAACAATCGACAGTGTTAAAATGTACATTTTCGGAAGTCTGTACTTTGTTAAGAAGAAAGACATTTTTCCAGGGCCCCAGCCCTTATGCGACCTTCAGGGGCGAGGAATGGTGGAGTCAAAGACCATCGGCGCCCAGTTTGTCGAACTTGACGCCTGGTCGACGCGAGACCCTGGTGAGCGATTCTCTTTGTTTAGTTGCAGAAACTGTGAACAACGCTTCGTTCGATGCATTATATTTACCAGTGCAATGCATGCGTTCATTATTATGCATAAATAATTCAGTGCCATATATAAGTAATTCATTAGCATGCATTAGCAGATACCTAACAACCCAGACTTAACAATTATTATACTATGCATTCGTAAACATAAAGCGCTAAATAATTGAATTTAACATTTCACCAATTTCAATGAAATATTTCTCGTTTTGTTTCATTCAGGTATATTTATAATTAATGAAAATATTTTTATTAAATACGACAGCGTGTCCAGATATGAACAATAATTATCAGGCTGTGAATTTTATGCGTTTATAAAAATACTGAACAAATTAAAAGCGAATATTTATATATTAATTTCAACGTGTTCAAACGCGGATGTTTTTTTATTAAATGAAATATTTCTCGTTCTATTTCATTCAGGTGTATTTATAGTCAATAAAAATATTTTTATTAAATACGACAGCGTGTCAGGACGTAAACAACAATTATCAATAATTATCATTTCATGCATTTATAAAAATACTGAACAAATTAAAAGCGAATATTGATATATTAATTCCAACATGTTCAAACGCGGATGTTTTTTTATTTTGCACAAGGCTCCGCACTCTAATAATTATTTGTTCAAGTAAATCTACCAAGTTCAACGTCGAGCGCCTTTCGTTTGCTGAAGTTTGCGATTTCTCCTCCGACTGTAGTTATTTCCAGGTCGCCGCGGATCGATTTATTTCAAATGAACCAAGGTGCATCGCATACAGTCCTTAGGGTTTACTGCTGGAACCTTTGTCAAAGTTCAATGTTAGGAAGCCTGGCAATGTTCCAGAGTTGAATGCCCTAAGTACAAATGGGTGTAATGATGATCCTCTTTAGAAAGTCTCCTATCTCCAAATTTCGATTTTGAATCTGTGAGCCGGTATAGTTCTTTTGTCCCCAATTTCAACTATGTGGATTATTTTTGTACATTTTTACATATTAGTTTGTTATTCGGTGTTCTGCTTAGAGATTTACCTCTTTGCACTTGAAGATATTTTGATTTGTTAACTCGGACGTTACTTTTGACGTAGAAGATTTCTATTCTAACCTTGACATAATTTTGACCATTTACGCTTCAATTTTTAAATGTTTGTTATATACAAACAGATTTAGTAATGTATGTATTCCTTTTAAATTGCACAAAATATGGAATTGCAGCTACAGTGGGTAAAGAAAGTATTGGAACCTTCATAACTTTTTTCAAAGTGGACTAAACGACTCGAATTCTTTTTAATTATTATCTTGTTTACTGCACGATGACGGTAACACTCTTCTCTTTAATCTTGCTATTGCTTAAAATGACAGAAGAAAATAAAGAAACTCACTTTTCTCGACTTTTCCATCTGCGCCTCTAAAGAAAATTTAGACAACATCCGAAAACTTATAACACTAATTTCAATTAATCAAATAAAATTAAATAAAAATATTACATTTCATATTAAATAAAAATGCCAATATATTTGTATAATAATATTTCTCTCATAATAATATTTATATTTCTCTCCATTCTCTCGAATATCGATTCGATTTTCCACCATCAACATTCTCCAACTACGAAACGATATTCAGCTAAATAAATAAATAAAATCTTCCACTATAAACAAGCAACTGTTCTATTATCCAAACGTCGCTCTACCAAGCCGAGATAATCTCGCACCAACCCCAACGATGCTCGCATACCGCAGAAACCCCCAAAAATCGTTTCCGTGTACCGAATCGGAGCGATCGAAAGTGATTGTGAAAACACCGAGCGCTTTTGTCGCGACACGGTGGCTCAGTGCGCAGATGCCGGCACGAAATTTTCCAAGCGAAACGTGCTCTTTTGTCCGGGTCGGAAAAGCGGCGCGAGACGCTGGCCGGACTCCAAAAATCCCCGGCGGCCCTCCGCGTTTTCGGGAGAACACGCTGAGTCACGATCACGAACAGACGAGTTCGCGGAGCATCGATCAGAATCACGTGCCCCCTGTGTCTCTCGAGTTCTCGCGGCGATCGTGCCGCGCGCCGTGCCAGATCGCTCGCGTGAATCGCCCGACGTGGATCGAGCTTTCGAAAGCTCGGCGCGGCGATCGATCGTTCCACCGGCGGGACGCTTTGTCCGTGAATGGATTCGATTAGCACGGCTCGCCTCGAGATCGTGATCGGCGAATTGAAGCGGCAACGCGACCACGTTCCGAAATCCTTTCTACGGTCTTTGGTATTTTCGGGAGTTTCAAGGTAAGGAACAATGCTCCATTTTACGCTTTGTTTTTGGCTGTTGGGTACGGTGGACTGATCCGATAATAATTTTAACGGAATTGATACATAAGATAGTGATTTAGATTACTTGTTTAATCTATAATCTTGTAATAATAATAATCTTATAATCTATAATCCTATAATAATAATAATATTAATTTTATAATCTATAATCTTATAATAATAATAATATTAATCTTATAATCTATAATCTTA